>JACYXH010000708.1:80000-252500 GCA_026745465.1 Lota lota
CAGTGTCTCTCGGTTTGCACCGGCTCTCCTCTAACTCCACAGAGAAGAGGAGAACACACATCAACGCACTTGAAGGAGGCTTCGCGGTGCGGGAACGCCCCACAGTCAGAGTGGGAAGATGAACCGCGGTGAACTGTGTGTCCGTGGGGGCGGAGCCAGGAGTTAGGGGCGGGGCCAGGAGTTAGGGGAGGAGAGGAGAGGACGTGATGTTCAGGAAACGAAACGATAGTTATGTTATTATAACTCTAGTTCTATGATTGTAGGCGTAGCTGTCTAGGCTTCGCCTTATGGGCTTGTCCCGTGCGCGCACTCGCGTGCACTGAAAGTTTCAGCAATGCACCAATCAACGTGGGCACAGCCCACACTTCCCACGGCACCGTGTATATAACGCGGCGCACAGCTGCGTTCGTCCTCCTAGCTATTCTTTCAGCATTTGGAGGGTACAGCAGGTGGGAAACTAGACGGCTACGCCTACAATCATAGAACTAGAGTTATAATAACAGAACTATCGTTCTATTTCATGTAGGCTACGCCGTCTAGGCTTCGCCTTATGGGCTAAGGTGAAGCTGCGAGCGGAGCCCGATAAATGTACTCCTGCTGGACCCAAGTCACAAAAAATAAGGACGTAAGTCACAGGGCACATCAGACTCAATAAGCCGAAGATGTGCAAAACACAACAGCTAAATAAGAAACCCCGAATTCTCTTAAAAACACGCAAAGCGATGATAAAGAGAATAGAGTGAGTCTGTAACTCTGACTCAACCCGTAATTCGAAGAACACGAAAAGGGGGAATGCAGAGCAACAAGGTTTCTCCTACGTCCGCTACCATAGGGGCGGCGCTAGGAGGAAAATCAAGCTACCAATAGCAACGAGCAACAAGGCCCTTCCTACCTACGCTCAAGAGGCGACAGGGGGAAACCTGTTGTGCAATGTTTAATAATAGAGGGCAGGATATAAAACGCCGGTTACGAACCGTAATCAGAGTAATAATAACCTGTCACTCCTGAGCTCAGTAACCACGCTGGAACACCATCGGGTGACAGCGGAGAGAGAATGAAGCTGAGCGACATCACGAGCGTAACAGGCTCTGATGAACGATAAACCAATATGTAATTCGTAGAGAGGGAGCCCGACTCCAACACAGAGTGGCCGAGCGAGCCCCTGGACATGTCTAACATGTAGAAACGAATAAAAGGATCGGGGGAAGACCATGACGCAGCCGCGCAAATGTCTTCCACCGAAATGCCCCTGGATAGCGCCAATGAAGCGGCCATCCCTCGTGCAGAGTGAGCTCTAACACCCAGCGGTGGCGCTAAGCCCTGCCGAGAGTAGGCTAAGCAGACACCCTCACATATCCAGCGGGACAGACGCTGCTTAGAAAGAGCGCGACCCTTGGCAGCGTCGCTATAACACACAAACAACTGTTGTGTGGAGTGAAACTCAGCTGATCGTTTCACGTACATAGCCAATGCCTGAACCGGGCACAGGAGATGTAACTCCTTATCCGCTTCACTAGTATGAGGCGGGGGGTGAAAAGCCTTAAGCACAATATCCCTCGACCGAAAAGAACTGAGAATGTTCTTGGGGAGGAACGCAGGATTGGGTCTAAGTAGCGCGAAGGATCTGTCCTCGTTCAATAACAAGCAGCTCGGGCTGACAGACAGCGCGGCTAACTCGCCGGCACATTTGGCAGAAACCAAAGCCAATAAGAGCGCTGTTTTAAAGGAAATGGCATCCAAAGGGGCTTGAGGCAGAGGCTCGAAAGGGTCCTTGGATAAACCCCGCAACACGGTGGGAAGATCCCAGCGCGGTGTGAGCACACGAGAAACAGGTTTAACACGTCTAACCCCACGCAAGAATCTCTTGACCAGTGGGTGGCTGAAAACGGGTTTCCCGTCATATCCTGCGTGGCCAGCCGAAACGGCTGCCGCATAGACTTTGATGGTGGAGAAAGCCAAACCTTTCTCCAGTAAACACTGAAGGAACCCCAGCACGCTTCCCACCTCACAGCGAGATGGGATAACGTGGTTGAGGTCACACCACGTAGAGAAAGCGCCCCACTTCGCCGCGTAAAGGGAGGAAGTGGAAGGCGCGCGAGCACTCTGAATAGTGTTGATAACTGACGCTGGCAGACCTCTGCCTTGCAAAATCAACCTCTCAGAAGCCAAACCAACAACCGACCCGTCATCATGTTTTGTTGGTATCAAATGCTGAAAGAAATAAGAGGACGAACGCAGCTGTGCGCCGCGTTATATACACGGTGCCGTGGGAAGTGTGGGCTGTGCCCACGTTGATTGGTGCATTGCTGAACATTTTCAGTGCACGCGAGTGCGCGCACGGGACAAGCCCATAAGGCGAAGCCTAGACGGCGTAGCCTACATGAAATAGAACTACTGTTTCCTGAACAAGAGAGAGGGCTCTTTATACAGAGCTCCAGGCTCGGGCCCGCCCCCTCGGTAGGACACTTCCGGTCCGAGTTTGGAGAAGGAAGTGACGTCTGAAATTTTCTACTCCGGAAGAGACAATACGATGGTCCCATACACATCCAACAACGATAGGTTGTTGTATATCGACAGGAGTATGGTGTCCACTGAAGAGGCAATAGCCTATAGTTCCAGTGGAAGCACGGCGGGACAAAGCACCCGACATCAACCTGTTTTTCATTTGGCATCCAGTATAATTATTCATGTCTGCGATCATCACAGAGTCCACACGCAACAGGAAACAATCCACGGTAGCTGTCCGTCGTATTCTGTGACCCCACTCTAAATTTGGAAAAAAATGTATTTTATAGAAGTAAAGGGGGGGGGGGGGGGGGGGGGGGGGGGGGTTAGATTAATCAGTAAATTATCTTATGTTGGCATACTGTGTTGCATACGTGTGTTGGCTTATGAAAAGTCTCCAAAAACAAAGCAACATGGGAAAAACCAACAGGTCAGCATCATGTGCTGTTCTGCCCAGAGTACGCGGTCAGTTTACCCAAAATCCCAAATATCCTCCCACTTCTAACCAAAACAACCAGGTGGTTTCTATGAGATTTCTTTGATAAACATGAAACATCTTAATATTTAGTATTTTATCAGACGCGGTGATCCAAAGCTACGTACAGTGAATAGACACACATAGGCATTGAAAGTATGATGCTAAGGGTGTTGAAGCACCCCCTGTTGGCTGAGAGGGAAATAATATTGTCGTTTTTAAATAATTTCTGATTTATATATATTCTTCTTATGACCCTTGTGTTAGCATTATTTAGTATTAAAACAAATAATTATTGGCTAAATAAATACACGAGAACATTCAGTTGAATCCACTCTTTATTACCATGATGCTTTATTAACAAATACAACAGAAAAACTGTCTTTTACATGTACACAATAAACACAAGGACTAAAATAATAGAAGTAGCAGACATTACAAATCATAAACAGGTGCGCAGTTATCTTGAATAACTGAACATATTCGGCTGCCATTTTGTTCCCAACCGAACACAAGGAATCAATATTCAGTTTAAAGTTATTTACAACATGAACATTACCCCATAGACCAGTTGGTCTACTGAATAAAATATAAAATCTGCTTTAAATCAGGTACCATGTTAGGATTATTACAATAAAAACTGATATCAGAGTCCTGAAGAACAAAACTGTTTAATGACTGAAAATATACAAATACAGTATTGTAGTATAAGAAAAATGTGATTTACCATCAATAGGTATTTAAATACATTTCAAATTAAAAAACATTATCTTTGTAAAACCTGCTTAGCTAACTCTATGGAAGATCTTAAGTCTCTTCCATTCATGGAATATCAAGATAAACCTTTCAGAAGCCCAATAAAATGTAGCATTTGGAGTTTAGTTAAATACATGTTTTAAATCAACCAAAATACAAAAGTCTTGAATTTGAGGAAACACTGATACAGGTATCATTCATAGTGATGTCACACATTCACCTTCTCTACAGCGTATAAAAAAACAAAACACTGATTCATTCTCCTGACCCAATTTACACTGATAACCACCTTATACAATAGAGAGAGAGAGAGAACCAGACATCAACCTCTCAAACAGAGCAATAGTTCCTAAACCAAACCCTGTGTGTGTGTGTGTGTTTTTCTTTCTACAAGCAACACAGAGACACTGAGTCACCATCCCTCCATAACCAAAACGCAGGGAGGAGGTCCTCCTGGGTGAAGGTGGACTGGAAGGTGTGGATATGTGTCAGTGTGTCTGAGGACCCTCCTACATCTGGGGACACTCTGTAGAAGGACAGAGTGCCAGCAGGCCGGTCCAGATACACTCCTACTCTGTTAGAGCCAGGGGGGGGGAGACGTATGACTGTTCTACTACCGTTGTACCGGGCAGAGTAACCACCATCATCACAATAAAGACTCCAGGACTTGTTGTTTCCTCCAAGCCTGCTGTCATCACCCCCTCCTCTCCTTGTGATTCCTCTGTATGTCACTCCTATATTAACATATCCTTTCCACTCTACCTCCCAGTAACAGCGGCCAGTCAGACCCTCTCTACACAACACCTGGGGATAGGAGTCAAATCTCTCTGGGTGATCAGGATACGACTGCTCCTCTCTAACCAGCGTCACCTTTCTGTTGTCCTCAGACAGAGAGAGTTCTCTGTGAGCTGTGTTTGGGTCCAGTGTGAGTTCACAGGCATCTGATGGGAGAACAAGACATGATTAGCTGCTGAACCATTCTTCATCATCATCATCATCATCATAATCACTAGTACTGTTCTTTTGCATACTTCTTTTTATTCTCTTTCTGAGACCTTTTGGTCACTATCTACTCTTCAAACATTAACATAGAAAGACAAAAAAAGTAGAATCATATGATAGGTACTATAGTGGAATCATCTACTATAGGTTTTCTAACCAATAGTACATGTCGTTTCTAAGATAATTAAAGTTAATTGGAAATCCCATGTGTGTGTGAGTGGCTGTCCCAGTCAAAACATTGAAACCAAGGAAAATGTATAAACTGCATTTACTCCCTCGCTAATTACACTACATACACATATTATACATCAAAATGTTCAGTGTGATGAGCTAATTACTCATATGAAATATCAAAGCAATACTTGTACTATCTTTCATGATATTAAACTGTTAGATTTCCCAATACACATACATTGCACTCAAGCTTCAAAGGGACACCTGTGTGAACAACAGACTGAACAAGCTGAGCTCACATACAGGCTGGAAATTAACTGTTGGAGCCATAGAACTGGTTCATACATACTATATATACATAGACATGTACTCATACATACAGGTACATACTATATATACATAGACATGTACTCATACATACTATATATGCATAGACATGTACTCATACATAAAGGTACATACTAGATATACATAGACATGTACTCATACATACACGTATATACTATACACTGTACATAGACATGTACTCATACATACACACTATATATACATACACATGTACTCATACATACTATATATACATAGACATGTACTCATACATACACGCACATACTATATATACATAGACATGTACTCATACATACACGTACATACTATAAATACATAGACATGTACTCATACATACACGTACATACTATATATACATAGACATGTACTCATACATACTATATATACATAGACATGTACTCATACATACTATATATAAATAGACATGTCCTCATACATACATGTACATACTATATATACATAGACATATACTCATGCATACTATATATACATAGACATGTACTAATACATACACGTACATACTATATATACATAGACATGTACTCATACATACACGTACATACTATATATACATAGACATGTACTCATACATGCACATACATACTAGACATACATAAACACAGGGAAACATAGCTACACATACGTATACACAAGTACACATCTGAATGAACGGATGTCACCTCCTGCTGTGTGGATGGACTTTCTATCTCAATAGTTAGTGTGTGTTGTGATGAATCTAACTAAACAGATACTTACACTTCTTTAGAGCTGGTTTCAGCCTCCACACTCCAACGTGCTCCACACTGGGGGGGGAAACAAAGTGAGAGCAGCATGTTGAAACATTCACCTCTATCATCTGTTGTCTCATCACTTTCTACACAACATGAGTTCCAGCTGTGTTTTCAAACCACTTCATCTAGCATCTGGTTGAACCCTTGTAGGAGACATTGTCCCTGAGTGGTGAGCTGTCCTCTCCATACCTGAGAGTGTCCAGTCTCCAGCGTGGATCCTCCAGTCCAGCAGAGAGCAGCGTAACTCCTGAGTCTCCTGGGTGATTGTAGCTCAGGTCCAGCTCTCTCAGATGGGAGGGGTTGGAGCTCAGAGCTGAGGCCAGAGAAGAACAGCCTTCCTGTGTGACCAGGCAGCCAGACAAGCTGCACACACACACACACACACACACACACACACACACACACACACACACACACACACACACACACACACACACACACACACACACACACACACACACACACACACACACACACACACTTTATTCTTCCTTCACTTGGATGTGAAACAGGGTCTTAAACAAATGTTCCTTTCTCAATAGCTACAACTCAAATGAGATATTGTTCGGTTAGAGTCAGGAGAAGTCCACTGTGTTTGGTACGCTAAGACCGTTTCTTCACAAGTTCTAACATTGTGTAGAACCAGGGAGTGTTTTGTCAGCAGGGAAAAGAGCAACAGAAATGCATTGGACATGAGCAGCACTTACACCAAACGAATGTGATGTTAATAAAGGACATCTTTAATGTTCCATATGAATCACTATACCACGGCCAGTGATGTTCTAGTGGTGAGGTGTGCATTATATTCAGATCACAGCACGGCTAGAGCCTCATCACCATGTCTACACTAAAGACAACTCCTCAGCTCACATCAGCTGGCCAGAGTTACATAACATATAACGTACATAACATACTAGCAGTTAACAGGACAGCAACCCCTAACCCTCACATCAGCTGGCCAGAGTTACATAACATATAACATACATAACATACTAGCAGTTAACAGGACAGCAACACCTAACCCTAACCCTCACATAAGCTGGCCAGAGTTACATAACATATAATATACATAACATACTAGCAGTTAACAGGACAGCAACCCCTAACCCTAACCCTCACATCAGCTGGCTAGAGTTACATAACATATAACATACATCACATACTAGCAGTTAACAGGACAGCAACCCCTAACCCTAACCCTCACATCAGCTGGCCAGAGTTACATAACATATAACATACATAACATACTAGCAGTTAACAGGACAGTAACCCCTAACCCTCACATCAGCTGGCCAGAGTTACATAACATATAACATACATAACATACTAGCAGTTAACAGGACAGCAACCCCTAACCCTAACCCTCACATCAGCTGGCCAGTGTTACATAACATACATAACATACTAGCAGTTAACAGGACAGTAACCCCTTACCCTCACATCAGCTGGCCAGAGTTCTGTGAGCTAGAATAACCTGTTAACTCATAACATATTAGCAGTTAACAGGACAGCAAACATTAAGAACTAAACAATAACAATCTTGTTGAAATCAGTGGTCCTCTAAAGTTATGTCACTACTGTAGCGTTAGCATCCTCACTGACACGGTGAGCCTAGCTTCTAGATGAATAATGATGCTGCATCGTGTCGTGTGTTCTTTTTCCATAACAGCCCACCTAGTCGTGGATCATCCCTTACATATTAAACAAGCCCAAAGACACAGTTTGAAGAAGAGGCTGATAACTGACCTGAGAGTTTCCAGTTTACAGTGTGGACTCCCCAGTCCAGCAGAGAGCAGCTTCACTCCTGAATCCTGCACATCATTGGTACTCAGGTCCAGCTCTCTCAGACTAGAGGAGTTGGAGCTGAGAACTGAGGCCAGAGCTTCACAGCATCTCTCTGACAGATGACAGCCATTCAGCCTTCACACAAGATAAACACAACATGTTAGGAACTGGGTTTAAAAGGACTTACCCCTTTTACTTAAAAAATAATGAAGAAATTGTGTTAAAATATTTTATTAGATGTTTTATTAATTGAACTAATATATACTAGTAAATTCATCAGATCCTTAAATGATTATTTAATATTGGGTGTACATTTTTTAATATTGAATAGTTGTTTTGTAGGGTTTGAAAATGGTTTTGTTTATTAATATTACTTTGTATTGTAGTTTTATGTATATTATGTATTGTACATCTACAGAGAAGTTTTGTATATTATTATAAGTTATATTCCAATGTTATGTATATTGTGTGCGAGCACGAGAGCAAAGACATCATTTGTGCGCACAGGGGCGTCGGTTGCGTGCTGCTTCATTTTACGTGCGCGCTCAATGAATCGGTTCTTCCTCACAGGCTTTATTATTGCTCTCGCGATCAGAGAAATACAGTTAGTGTTTACAATAATGATTTGTGTGCACGGATGTGTTAGTTGTTTTGTCAGTGATATGCCGCCATAAACGTTGCAGGCCTGTACGGCTCGGTGTCACAACACGATAGACTGTTCGCTCTTAACGTGAGCAAAACAAAGTCCCGGTACCGTTATAGGGAGAGGAGACGACGGATGAAGAAACTGGAATCCCGGGATGATCTTCATCAGGGGAACCGCGCGCGCTACCTGACCCCCTGCTGTGGACTATCCTCGTGCGCTACTCTGATGATTTATATCCCGTTCAGAGGATGCTAAGGCGGTTAGCAAACCAAGCTAGCTTTACACTAAACGACCAAAACATCCCGACACCAACAGAAACACGAATAAAACAATCCCCAAATACTCTCTCTCCCGTACTCATTTAACCGTCAAACAACTAATAAGTAAATGTTTAAATGTAATTTAGCTGGTCGATCTCTACAGAGAATAAAGTACTCTCCTCCTTTGTCCTCGTCTCTTCCCTCTCTCTCCTTTTTCCCGCTCGCTCGTGACCTCTCACCCTTCCCCAAATGACCTGGAAGTCTCTAATCAACCCTTCCTATTGGTTAAACCCAAATAGAGTCCATATGACCAAATGTACTGAACAAGGTTAAAAAGTATGTGGGATACATTTTATTAACAATGAACAAATAATGATTAATGTATTGATGTAATATGTCATTCTTGGCTTTCCTTATTTATTATTTCATAATAAATAGAGCTTTTATAAGTTTGTCTCTTCACCCTGGTTACACAATGTAACAATATTTTTCTGTAGCCTATTCATATTTGTGGATAAATGTTTAGCAATTTGAATAGTGAATACTGAACATAGTTAGCTTTTAAAATACATTTTGTGTGACAACGGCAAGTTTCAAATCATTTAAAAAAGAAATCCAGAGACCCTCCAAAATGTTGCTGTAGAGGCTTTCAGGGGGTCTTAGGTGTCCAACTAGGGGTCTGAGACCCTCCCAAGACCCCCTGTATTTCACCCTGCTCTTAACAATCAATATGGTGGACGGTGGTGGGGCACCATTATTAAAAATGTATCATGTTTAAATTGATAATTGAAAAGTTGCAAGCATATGGATGTATTAGAATATTCATCTAAACGTCAAGGTGTAATATTTCCAATGACACCTAAGTCATGAATGTGGTCATCACAGGTACTGAGTTATAAGCTGAGTCCTCTGATATTGAACCTTGTGGTGTAACTGTTTGCACATTGAGTCAAACTGACCTGAGAGTTTCCAGTGTACAGTGTGGACTCTCCAGTCCAGCAGAGACCAGCTTCACTCCTGAATCCTGCACATCATTGGTACTCAGGTCCAGCTCTCTCAGACTAGAGGAGTTGGAGCTGAGAACTGAGGCCAGAGCTTCACAGCATCTGTCTGACAGATGACAGCCATTCAGCCTTCACACAAAATAAACACAACATGTTAGGAACTGGGATTAAATGTTTTATGAGAATTGAAACCAAGTCATACATGAAAAATTAAAAAAAAGATTAATAACCTAGATCTTTAAATATTAAGAGATAATTAAACATCTATGTGACATCTATTAAACAAAGGTTACCATTATACTTCACTTAAAAATACAGTTTTATGAATAGGCAGTTATTCAACTTTGCTAAACAACTCTAAACCCCACCATACTGTCTGACTACATGATAATCAGAATAAGAATGTAATACAACAGACACCTTATACAATCACAAACAAACTAAGAATATAATGGATACCTATACTGTCATGGCAACACAAATATAAATATGTTGAATTATTCTTAGAAAAATATACTCATGCTTAATAACCTTTACGTATGTAAATCTGTTAAATGTCCTCTGATATGAACCTTGTGGTGTAACTGTTTATTGAGTCAAACTGACCTGAGAGTTTCCAGTGTACAGTGTGGACTCCCCAGTCCAGCAGAGAGCAGCTTCACTCCTGAATCCTGCACATCATTGGTACTCAGGTCCAGCTCTCTCAGACTAGAGGAGTTGGAGCTGAGAACTGAGGCCAGAGCTTCACAGCATCTCTCTGACAGATGACAGCCATTCAGCCTTCACACAAAATAAACACAACATGTTAGGAACTGTGATTAAATGTTTTATGAGAATTGTAACCAGTATTTTTCTAAAAATTGAAACAATATTAATAACCTAGATCTTTACATATTAAGAGATTATTAAACATCTATGTGACATCTATTAAACAAAGGTTACCATTATACTTCACTTAAAAATACAGTTTTATGGATAGGCAGTTATTCAACTTTGCTAAACAACTCTAAACCCCACCTTACTGTCTGACTACATGATAATCACAATAATGTAATACAACAGACACCTTATACAATCACAAACAAACTAAGAATATAATGTATACCTATACGGTCATGGCAACCCAAATATAAATATGTTGAGTTATTCCTATTAAAATAATAAATCCATGCCCATTAACGTTCTGGATGTAAATCTGTTACATGTCCTCTGATATGAACCTTGTGGTGTAACTGTTTGCACATTGAATAAAACTGACCTGAGAGTTTCCAGTGTACAGTGTGGACTCCCCAGTCCAGCAGAGAGCAGCTTCACTCCTGAATCCTGCACATCATTGGTACTCAGGTCCAGCTCTCTCAGACTAGAGGAGTTGGAGCTGAGAACTGAGGCCAGAGCTTCACAGCATCTCTCTGACAGATGACAGCCATTCAGCCTTCACACAAAATAAACACAACATGTTAGGAACTGTGATCTTTAAATATAAATATTTAATTTACCTAATATATACGACTGACTACATTAGATCAGTATGTATGATATTGAATAGTTGTTTTGTTGTGTTTGTAATCGTTTTGTATATGAATTTACTTTTTATTGTAGTATTAGGTATATTATGTATTGTAATACATGGTATTAGTACATCTACAGAGATGTTTTGTATATTATTAGAAGTTATATTCCAATATTATGTATATTGTGTGTGGGCACGAGAGCAAAGACATCATTTGTGCGCACGGGGGCGTCAGTTGCGCGCTGCTTCACTTTACGTGCGCGCTCAATGAATCGTTTCTTCCTCACAGGCTTTATTATTGCTCTCGCGATCAGAGAACTACTGAGCGCGAGTACAGTTAGTGTTTACAACAATGATTTGTGAGCACGGATGTGTTAGTTCTGCGCGCGTGCGAAGTAATTTCTTTGGCAGTGATGTGTCACCATAGACGTTGCAGGCCTGTACGGGCTCGGGTGCGGTGTCACAACCAGGGGTGTAGTGGGCGTTGGACCTGGGGGAACAAAGTCCCCCACTTCTTCCAGCATTACTTTATTTTTATTTAATTAAAACAAAAACATATATATATATTATGTTTTAAATGACATTATTGCCAATGGTAAAAGCAAATCACGCAAACCTCTCCAATAATGTCTTCTTTGTCATAAAAAAGGCCTGACACTCCACTAGCCCGTGTAATTTGAACACTAACAGCAGCTCTGCCTTACTACTCGATAACCCGAAAGTGTGGTAAAATGGCAAGTCGCCAGACAGATAGTGACAACTGGCCACCAGCACACCGCCCGGTTTTGGAGAAGTGGAAATAGCTGAACTCTGTAAACGATTCAGGCTGCCAACTGTTAGTGCAATTAATGGATTCAGGGACTTTATCGAGAGCACTGGGGATGCTATACCTGATGAGCTCAGGCCGTTAATGGAATGCACTAAAGTCATCCCATGCAGCACTGCAGAGTGCGAAAGAGGATTCAGATTAATCGAATAATCACCCCGACCCACACAAAGTTACTAATTGAACGGGTAGCAGCCTTGATGTTCATCAAGCTACATGGGCCACCTCCAAACCAGTGGGATCTGACAGGATATGTGACAGCTTGGCTGAGACGCCATCGCTCAGCTGGAGACAGGAGAACGAGACCTGTAACCGAATCTCGCAAAGATCCTCGTGACCCATTGTGGCCATTCCTTTGACTGTGTTTAGAGAGCAGGAAGTCCTGTGGTCAAAGTCAAGACATCAAAAGGAAGTAACACTGGTGATTTGTACCGATGTAGCGCCGCCTGCTGTGCTTGGTATGTTTTAGGAATTACAAACTAAACTTCTAATTAGGAATTATATGTAATCAAAATGGCTCTGGTAACGTTACAGTAAACCAATGTAAGTGATGTTGAATAATAAGCAATGGCAATGATATGACGCCCCCTCTAACTTGGAGCTACTCCGGCCTGTCATTAGCTATACATGACTGTTTGGTTTGGTGTGAATTAGGATCCTGTGTGTCCGCTATAGTTATGAATTGGCATGATTTGTGTGTGGTTCAATGAAGCACACATTATGAATGTTGATGATAATGTTCGTTTTTGTAATAAAGTAGCTAAATTAAGGACAAGGACAAATTAAGTATCTGGCGATTATTTGTCGACTTGTGTGTACGTGTGCGCGCCCATGTGCGCGTGGCATTGTTTGTGATGACGTCATTAAAACTAGCGTTCCCCCACTAAAGAAATCCCCACTACACCACTGGTCGCAACAAACGTGAGCAAAACAAAGTCCCGGTACCGTTATAGGGAGAGGAGACGACGGATGAAGAAACTGGAATCCCGGGATGATCTTCGTCAGGGGAACCGCGTGCTACCTGACCCCCTGCTGTGGACTATCCTCGTGCGCTACTCTGATGATTTATATCCCGTTCAGAGGATGCTAAGGCGGTTATCAAACCAAGCTAGCTTTACACCAAACGACCAAAACATCCCGACACAAACAGAAACACGAATAAAACAATCCCCAAATCCACTCTCTCCCGTCCTCATTTAACCGTCAAACAACTAATAAGTAAATGTTTAGATATTATTTAGCTGGTCGATCTCTACAGAGAATAAAGTACTCTCCTCCTTTGTCCTCGTCTCTTCCCTCTCTCTCCTTTTTCCCGCTCGCTCGTGACCTCTCACCCTTCCACAAATGACCCGGAAGTCTCTATATAAACCCTGCCTATTGGTTAAACCCAAATAGAGTCCATATAAATAAATGTACTGAACAAGGTTACAATGTTTTAAAATAGTGAGTTAACTTTTATTAATAATAAACTTGTAATTATTAATGTATCCTACATTTGAACAATAACTTATTCATACTTATAGCTATATATTTGAATACAGCTGAATTTAACTATTATAAACTATTATTATTAAGTATTGGCTTTCCTCATTTATTATTTCATAATAAATTATGAGTTTGTCTCTTCACCCTGGTTTCACAATATAAAATATTGTTCTGTAGGCTATTCATATTTGTTAATTAGTTGAACTAATATTTACTAAATCATTAGATCTATAAATGTTAATTATGTATTGGGTGTAAAATGTTAAAACGTTATTCTCAATTGTACTTCTATATGCTAGTAGTATGTATGTTGTGTTGTGTATTTTTATACATGTTATTAGTGAACCTACAGAGATGTTTTGTATGTTACTATAACTTTTATATTCTAGTATAATGTATATTGTGTTGTGTGTATTGTAATACATGTTATTAGTGAACCTACATTTATGTTTTGTATGTTATTATAACTTTTAAATTATAGTATTAGGTATATTGTATTGTAATACATGTTATTAGTGAACCTACAGAAATGTTTTGTATGTTATTATAACTTTTATATTCTACTATTAGGTATATTGTATTGTAATACATGTTATTTGTGAACTTACAGAGATGTTTTGGAGGCTTTGACCAGTGGCAGCATCCTCAGAAGACCCTCCTCTGAAGCAGAGTATTTCTTCAGGTCAAACACATCCAGCTCCTCTTCTGATGACAGTAAGATGAAGACCAGAGCTGACCACTGAGCAGGAGAGAGAGCTTCAGTGGAGAGTCTTCCTGATGTCAGGTACCGTTGGATATCCTCCACTAGAGAACGGTCGTTCAGCTCATTCAGACAGTGGATCAGATTGATGCTTCTCTCTGGAGAGAGATCTTCATCTAGCTTCTCATTGATGTAAGACACTGTTTCCTCATTGGTCCATGAACTATTTCCTGTCTGTCCCAGCAGTCCTCGTAGGAGAATCTGATTGGTCTCCAGAGAGAGACCCAGGAGGAAGCGGAGGAACAAGTCCAGGTGTCCGTTCTCACTCTGTAAGGCCTTGTCCACAGCAATCTGGTAGAGGTGGAGGAGTTTATCTTTCCTGGAGGTTGGTTGTTCTGCTGAGACCAGATTGACACCAGTGTTGATAAAGGACAGAAAGACATAAAGGGCAGCCAGAAACTCTTGGATGCTCAGATGGACAAAGCAGAACACCATGTCCTGGTACAGCCCACACTCCTCTTTAAAGATCTGGGTGAACACTCCTGAGTACACTGAGGCTGCTCTGATATCGATGCCACACTCTGCCAGGTCTGCCTCGTAGAAGATCAGGTTGCCTTTCTCCAGCTGGTTAAAAGCCAGTTTTCCCAGAGAAACAATGATCTTCCTGCTCTCTGAACTCCAGTGTGGATCTGATTCAGCTCTCCCATGGTACTTCCTGTCCCCCTGTATGGACTGAACCCTCAGGAAGTGGATGTACATCTGAGTCACGGTATTGGGCATCTCTTCTCCTCTCTGGGATGTTTTGAAGAAGTCCTCCAGAACTGTAGCAGTGATCCAACAGAAGACTGGGATGTGACACATGATGTGGAGGCTTCGTGATGTCTTGACATGGGAGATGATTGTGCTGGCCAGTGTCTCCTCTCCGAATCTCTTCCTGAAGTACTCCGCCTTCTGTGGGTCAGTGAACCCTCTAACCTCTGTCACCATGCCAACACACTCAGCAGGTATCTGATTGGCTGCTGCAGGGCGTGTGGTTATCCAGATGCGAGCAGAGGGAAGCAGGTAGCCCCTGATGAGGTTTGTCAGCAGCACATCCACCGAGGTTGGCTCTGTGACATCAGTCCAGATCTGGTTGTTCTGGAAGTCCAGAGGAAGTCGACACTCATCCAAACCATCCAAGATGAAGACAACTTTGAACCGGTCGTATCTGCAGATTCCTGCTTCTTTGGTCTCAATAAAGAAGTGATGAAGAAGTTCCACCAAGCTAAACTCTTTTCCTTTCAGTAAATTCAGCTCTCTGAAAGTGAAGAGAAATGTGAAGTGTATGTCGTGGTTGGCTTTGCCTTCAGCCCAGTCCAGAGTGAACTTGTGTGTTAAGACGGTTTTCCCAATGCCGGCCACTCCAGTTGTCATTATTGTTCTGATTGGTTGATTTTGTCCAGGTAAGGGTTTAAAGATGTCTTCACATCTGATTGGTGTTTCCTCCTTGGCTGATTTCCTGGAAGCTGTTTCAATCAGCCTGACCTCATGTTCCTTGTTGACCTCTCCACAGCCTCTCTCTGTGATGAAGAGCTCTGTGTAGAAGTCATTTAGAGGTGTTGGCTTTCCTGCTTTAGGGATTCCCTCAAACACACACCTGAACGTCTTCTTCAAACGAGACTTGATGTTATGTTGGCACTCGACAGCTGCAGATCCTAAATGACAAAACAACAGGAGACATCAGTTAGTGGATGGTGACATCAGTGAAACATGTCAATATTTCCTGTACAATGATCAACTTCATGATATTTAGTGGCTTCATTACTTGTGGTCGGAGAAGCTGGTCGTGGCTAGGTCTGCATGTTACAGATTGAAAATGTTCAGGATTATTTCGCTATTTCAACAGCAACATGATTGGTCTAATGATAGTATTAATGATAGTGTATCAGTGTAAAGTGACTTGCTATGCTGAAATAACAAGATAGTGCTGCATCTCTTCCACTGAGTTATTCTGCTGTTGATCTGCAGTATTGTTATGCGCTCCCACTATGCCCTATGCTTCTCCCTTACTTTAATTGGTTAATTCTAGGTGCCATGAGTGGTATGATCGTGGACCGGGAATAAAAGCAATACGGTACCCGGGGCTTCTTTGATTTCCGCTTCCTGTTCTTACTGCATACATGTACCGTAGGTTTAAAGGAAACATAAGCATTATATTGTCTGCATGACTGAAATCAGTGTGTGAAAAAGCAGAGGCAATGAAGGACCTCATTCCGAGGGGAATCCACGTGGCACTCATTACACCTTCTGCCAGCCCTCTGAGATGAATCTTGTTTACTTAGCTGACTTCAAGTGGACCCCTACAACTTTAAACCCCTCTATACCTGGCTCACCTCATCCTGACAGGAAAAGACAGGGAGGGCTTAATGAGGGCCACAAAGAAGAAGGGAGCCCCCTTCATTCATTCTACATGTTAAGGCTAACTAACTAATGTCACAGTCAAAGTTAAATGTTGCCTGCTGTATTAATGTATTAACCATATGCTTAAAGGAAGCCATTTTCTTGCCCATATAAAGGAAATAAGTGTGGAAACAGCACAGTCAATGAGGGCCTACATTCTGAGGGACATTCACGTGTCACTCATTTACACTTTCTGCCGTCCCTGAGATAAACCCCTGTTACTTAGCTGACTCCAAGTTGGCCCCTGAAAGCTGTAAACCTCTCTGTATCTGGCTCACGTCATCCTGAGAGGAAGATACAGGGAGGGCTTTATGAGGGCCACATAGAAGAAAGGAGCCCCTGCATTCTTTCTCTCACTTTACTTAAACTGACTTATATGTTAAGGTTAACTAGTTACTGCTACAGTCAAAGTCAATCACTGCCTATTTTATGACTGTATTCCACAATCACATACAGTGGTATTGTTGTCAATTGTTTGAATGTATGCTTATTGTCTGAGTAAAAGTGATTGTCAGCGTGTCATATCTTTATGTTAACCCATATATGTGGTATAGCCATTTGTTCTCTTTGATTATACTTTGTTACTGCACTACATTCTTCACACATGTAAACTACCTCAAGCCAGGGACGGTTGACAGACAATTTCATCTCATAAGCACATGTGGTTTATTATGTGTTTTATATCAGTTGAAGTAATAATAATAAGGTGGATTTCAATCAGAGTACCTCACTGGTCTACATCTGATACAACTGTAATGTTTAAGATGTCAATTCTTTATGTGGTTATCTACTGAGAATCCGGAGAAGGAGGATTAATATTCAGTTAATGGGGAACTGGGGTGGGGGACACGAGAGGTGCCCAATATATAGGCCCGATGCAAAGGGTGTTGTGATTGGCCAGTGCATGTAGGAGGAATCCACACATATTAAGAATATAACATGAAGCCTGATTTCAAACAAACTCAGGTTTTGTTGTTACTTGTTACAAGTGATAATAAAGTCTTTAACTTTCAAACTTCTGCTTTCTCGACCTCTCTTAGTTTGTTGAAGTGTTGTGTTTTATCCACGACAATAGACCCACAATAACCCTACATATCTGGATCAAACCATTTAACCTGATACCCCCACAATAACCCTACATATCTGGATCAAATCATTTAACCTGATACCCCCACAATAACCCTACATATCTGGAACAAACCATTGAACCTGAGTCTATTTCTACCTTTTAAAAATAACAGTATATTCCGTTTTCAAAATAAAAGTTTCTTACTGTCTTGTTTGCAAAATAAGAGTATCTTACCGCCCCACAGTGTGTCGGCCAGTTCCTCCTGGTTCATCTCCATCAGGCAGAGCTTTGTGATGTCTACCACTCCCTCTATGGCGCGCCTCCTCTGCTCCTCGTTCTGATCATCCACCTCCTCCTCCCTTTGGCTCTCTGAGCATTGTGGGTAATCTGGGAAGAGGTCCCTCCAGAGCTTCTTCAGCTCCTTGTCTAGAAAAGCGTGTGCGTTCTCCTCAGCCCTCTGGAACAGAACAAACATCAAGGAGAACTTTACTCTGAACTAACTGAGGCCATCAGAAGCATCTGTCCTAGATTCACGCTGGTCTAAAGAGGGAAGCCTGGAGACTATTAGCACCACAAGAGATGCTTTTTAATATTCATTTAGAGCTAAAGTCAAATGTCTTGTTGGATATTTACACACCTTGATCAGCTCTGTTTGATGCTGCTGTACAGACTGAGCACTGGTAACCTTTGACCTCTCCTGGTGTTGTCTGTGGAACACACACACACACACTTTGGATATATTGTATTTTTCTGACTTGTAAACAAAAGTACCAGTAGAGCATAATCACAACTAACTGGTCTGTTTTCATCATGTGTTAGAAACTCTCCTGCTGCTTTGGGCTTCAACACAACACACAGCTTTTACTCCTTCACCCGCACCACCCAGGACTTGTCACTCAACATCGATGGCTCATTTGTCACTGCCTCCACCCAGGTCTGAAATCTCAGCACCAGCCTTATCCCTCCTCTCATTCACACCATGTCAACCACATCACTAAAACAGCCTTATCCCTCCTCTCATTCACACCATGTCAACCACATCACTAAAACAGCCTTATCCCTCCTCTCATTCACACCATGTCAACCACATCACTAAAACAGCCTTATCCCTCCTCTCATTCACACCATGTCAACCACATCACTAAAACAGCCTTATCCCTCCTCTCACTCACACCATGTCAACCACATCACTAAAACAGCCGTATCCCTCCTCTCATTCACACCACGTCAACCACATCACTAAAACAGCCTTATTCCTCCTCTCATTCACACCATGTCAACCACATCACAGCCTTTTTCCACCTAAAAATCATCTCCAATCTGTCACCGCTGAAGAAATCCCACTCACTCACTAAATCCTCACCTCTTCTCAATAGACTGATTTTCATCTTTAAAGTTAAAAGGTATATGCATAGAGCGGTCACTCTTCATGGAGACACAGCTGGGTCCAGGGGAGTCTGCTCTCTCTTGCCTCCTTATAGAAAAAACAAACACCATCTGGAAGTTAGGATTTGTGGATGTGGTTACATTTTATCAATTATTGCAGGACTATTCAACAACTTCAGCACTTACATGTGAACATAAAATAACAACACTAAATACTCTTCATTCTGTGCATAAAGAGTGTTGATTCACAATGTGTTTATCTAACATAGAAAATAGGGCAGTCAGTTTATACATTGCTACACAGACCTGTGTTATTCTTCATGTATTCTGTTGAATGAATCACTTCACCTCAAAAGATATAAGGGAGATCAAAAGACAGTTTAACATGAAACCTATACAAATCTGCTACAAGTAGTCTTATGATTAATTTCATTCATACTATAAAAATTAAAATAAATGTCCTCAGCCATAAATCAATTCAGCACCAAGTGATCATGTGATCGGACATTTGGACTGTTCTTCACCTTATCATCGGTCTCTACATCTAAAAGGACAGCTAGCATGCGGTCCTGTGAAGGGTTTCTTATTTGGACCAAGAAGCAACACGGAGGGAGGCTATGGTACTGCTCTCTGGTTCCCAACAGGACCAGGCCGTTATAGCACACTCTGGTGGTCGTTCAGAGAGGTTCTGCACTTGGATTCAACCAGCATCAGAACCATCGGGTGTGTTCCATTGAAGCTGGACTGATGCGTGATGAGGTGCCGTCTCACATTGTGTTCTTCTGTTACTGAAATAGCCGTGTTGCAGATCAACAGATGGGCTTTGGTCCCTCATTACTAAACTGATATTTCACAGTCCACTCCTCCTTTAAATGTTCATTGTCTACCTTTTACCTTTCCAATGTGGACAACCACTTTTTAGTTTTGGAAAGACGGACAGAAAAACCGACAGAGACAGACGTTGGCCCATCCACAGAGAGGGCGGGTCGTAGGGGCGGGACAAAGTGGATAAAACGGTTTCTTATTGGAGGAAATTGAACTGGCTCTAATTCTTGCTCAGTAACAGCTTTGTCCTGGGGGTAATTGATCCTGATTGTTTATGTTATGATAAATGATCGGTGGTCCGAATCAAAATGATCCACAGGACTCCAGTTGAATAGCCCCGATTTATTGGCTGAATCCTCACCTTTTCATAGAAGGTTGCAGATTTCCGTCTTTAAGGTCAGGACGATGATCCATAGATCTGTCACTCTTTATGGAGACACAGCTGGGTCCAGGGGAGTCTGCTCTCTCCTGCTGCTCTGGGCTTCAACACAACACACACACACAGCTTTTACTCAGACTAATGATGGAGTCATGATATATCACTGCTGAGCTCTGAGATGGACAATAGTCACAGTTAGTGAGAGATCCTCTTCTTACGTCTTAGCTTTGCTCTGGCAGCCATGTTCCCCAGACAGAGTGGTTTTAGAGGTAGAACCCCCCTCCTCTCTCTCCTCATTCATAGTAGACTGGAGACCTGGAAACAAACACAACTCTTTGATCACTTCATTTGCCTTTTGAACTTTAGATGTTGAGACAACACTGGAATGACTCTTTGAAAAGTAGATCATTGTCACACTAAACCGTTACAGCTGTCATAGACCATCAATAGTAACCCCACAACATAACCACACTGACCTCACTACAGTACAGATGTGTACAGCAGATGAGAAGATTAAACACATTGGAGACTGTAGCTGTGCTTAAACTACAATACAAAAAAAACACAATTGACTTGAAAGACTCATCGTAGTACAATTCAAAGTAAAGAATGTTTGAATCATTTTTCCACTGGAACAAAGTCTGAATTCTGTCACTTTACTGAACCACAGATTCCATATAAATCAACTGGTGAAGCTCAATACATCGATATGGTAACCTCTTATTATCGTGATATAATACAGTTTATTTCAGCATTACGAGGAGGCGCTGGCCAACGAGTCTCTTTCTCTCCCTCTTTGGTGTCACGTCCATCTTTTCATTTTGAGTAGCATCAAGACAAACGAATCACTTGAATATTGAACACAATGTTCAATTTACCACACGGGTCAGAAAAGCACAACAGTGAAACATTAACTAACGTATTTCTCTAAAGTAAACTGTCTTTAGTTGATAAACGTTACATGGACACATTTACCAAGATTGGATCATTATTATATACCAGTAACCTAAAGACAATATAAACGGTAGTAAACTGTAGGCCTACCTTATCTATTCCGTGATTAAAATGTGTTCTATCCCATAATGTATTAAGTTATAAAAGTATAAATGCAAGGGAAGAAAAGGAGGATGAAGTGTTCCTAAAACAAGTAAATCAGGGGAAAAAAAATAAAAGTGGATTTAGAGAAAGATTGAGCTTCATGGCTGCTCACTATGGAAAGGAGGAATGAGGAAGCGATGTTTTCCAAACAGTCATCAGGCATCACGTGTTTTCAGGGAAAGAGAAGGTTTGGAGAGGGGTCTGTCTGCAGGCTGCAAGACCCCCTACACGCCCCTGTGACATGTCACGCCCCCTGTGACACGTCACGCCCCCTGTGACACGTCACGCCCCCGTGACACGTTACGCCCCCTGTGACACGTTACGCCTCCGGGACACGCCCCCTGTGACACGTTACTTCCCCTTTGACACGTTACGCCCCGTGACACGCCCCCTGTGACACGTTACGCCCCCTGTGACACGTTACGCCTCCGGGACACGCCCCCTGTGACACGTTACTTCCCCTTTGACACGTTACGCCCCGTGACACGCCCCCTGTGACACTTTACGCCCCCTGTGACACGTTACACCCCCTGTGACACGTTACGCCCCCTGTGACACGTTACACCCCCTGTGACACGTAACGCCCCCTGTGACACGCCCCCTGTGACACGTTACGCCCCCTGTGACACGTCATGCCCCCTGTGACACGTCACGCCCCCTGTGACACGTTACGCCCCCTGTGACACGTTACGCCCCCGTGAAACGTTACGCCCCCTGTGACACGTCATGCCCCCTGTGACACGTTACGCCCCCTGTGACACGCCCCCTGTGACACGTCACGCCCCCTGTGACACGTCACGCCCCCTGTGACACGTTACGCCCCCTGTGACACGTCACGCCCCCGTGACACGTTACGCCCCCGTGAAACGTAAGCCCCCTGCGACACGCCCCCTGTGACACGTTACGCCCCCTGTGACACGTTACGCCCCCTGTGACACGTTACGCCCCCTGTGACATGCCCCCTGTGACACGTTACGCCCCCTGTGACAGGTTACGCCCCCTGTGACACGTTACGCCCCCTGTGACACGCCCCCTGTGACAGGTTACACCCCCTGTGACACGTTACGCCCCCTGTGACACGTTACACCCCCTGTGACACGTTACGCCCCCTGTGACAGGTTACGCCCCCTGTGACACGTTACGCCCCCTGTGACACGCCCCCTGTGACAGGTTACACCCCCTGTGACACGCCCCCTGTGACAGGTTACACCCCCTGTGACACGACCCCTGTGACAGGTTACACCCCCTGTGACACGCCCCCTGTGACACGTTACGCCCCCTGTGACACGTTACGCCCCCTGTGACACGTTACGCCCCCTGTGACACGTTACGCCCCCTGTGGCACGTCACGCCCCCTGTGACACGTTACACCCCCTGTGACACGTTACGCCCCCTGTGACACGCCCCCCGTGACATGTCACGCCCTGTGACACGCCCCCTGTGACACGTTACGCCCCCTGTGACAGGTTACGCCCCCTGTGACACGTTACGCCCCCTGTGACACGCCCCCTGTGACAGGTTACACCCCCTGTGACACGTTACGCCCCCTGTGACAGGTTACGCCCCCTGTGACACGTTACACCCCCTGTGACACGCCCCCTGTGACACGTTACGCCCCCTGTGACAGGTTACGCCCCCTGTGACACGTTACACCCCCTGTGACACGCCCCCTGTGACACATTACGCCCCCTGTGACAGGTTACGCCCCCTGTGACATGTTACGCCCCCTGTGACACGTTACGCCCCCTGTGACACGCCCCCTGTGACAGGTTACACCCCCTGTGACACGCCCCCTGTGACAGGTTACACCCCCTGTGACATGACCCCTGTGACACGTTACGCCCCCTGTGACACGCCCCCTGTGACACGTCACGCCCCCTATGACACGCCACGCCCCCTGTGATATGCCACGCCCCCTGTGACACGCCCCCTGTGACACGCCCCCTGTGACACGCCCCCTGTGACACGTCACGCCCCCTGTGACACGTTACGCCCCCGTGACACGCCCCGTGTGACACGTCACGCCCCCTGCGACACGTCACGCCGCCTGTGACACGTCACGCCCCCTGTGACACGCCCCCTGTGACACGTTACGCTCCTGTGACACGCCCCCTTCGACACGTCACGCCCCCTGTGACACGTCACGCCCCCTGTGACACGTTACGCCCCCTGTGACACGTTATCCCCCTGTGACACGTTACGCCCCCTGTGACACGCCCCCTGTGACAGGTTACGCCCCCTGTGACACGTTACGCCCCCTGTGACACGTTACACCCCCTGTGACACGCCCCCTGTGACAGGTTACGCCCCCAGTGACACGTCACGCCTCCGTGACACGTCACGCCTCTGTGACACGCCCCCTGTGACACGCCCCCTGTTACACGTTACGGCCCCTGTGACACGTCACGCCCCCTGTGACACGTCACGCCTCCAAGACACGCCCCCTGTGACACGTTACGCCCCGTGTCACGGCCCCTGTGACACGTTACGCCCCCTGTGACACGCCCCCTGTGACACGTCACGCCCCCTGTGACACGTCACGCCCCCTATGACACGCCACGCCCCCTGTGACATGCCACGCCCCCTGTGACACGCCCCCTGTGACACGTCACGCCCCGTGTGACACGTCACGCCCCCTGCGACACGTCACGCCGCCTGTGACACGTCACGCCCCCTGTGACACGCCCCCTGTGACACGTTACGCTCCTGTGACACGCCCCCTGCAACACGTCACGCCCCCTGTGACACATTATGCCCCTTGTTACAGGTCACGCCCCCTGTGACACGTCACGCCCCCCCGTGACACGCCCCCTGTGACACGTCACGCCCCCTGTGACACGTCACGCCCCCTGTGACACGTCACGCCCCCTGTGACACGTCACGCCCCCTGTGACACGTTACGCCCCCTGTGACACGTCACGCCCCCTGTGACACGTCACGCCCCCTGTGACACGCTCCCTGTGACATGAAAAATAACAGATTCAAGTTAAACCAATTATGAAAAGTGTTTTTGCTTCATTGTCTTGGAAAGAGCCTTTCAACTCCTTGAGCTGATTTAACTTTAAGTAGCTTCAAAGTCTGGAGAACACGACTGCCAAATAACAGTAGTTCAAACTGTTTGAGCAAAAACTGCTCAAACCAGGGGGGCAAAACATTTAATATTAAAAAGGTGGCAAAACATTACCTTGAGCCAAGAGTTGAAAAGGTTCAAAAGTGCATCCAGCCACATAAAAACAGTTAATACTGCAATATCCTGCAAGATCATTTACAGAGAGGAATGCGGTAGGTCCTTCCACACCCCTCTGAAAATGTGTTCCAGTTCACCACACCTGACGACACAAGAACAGAAGGGTTCATGTGTTAAACATAGCTTCAGGTTAGTATTTCTTTATGTGAAACTTTCTGGTAGCAGTGTTTCCTCGGTAACCATTTGATACAGACACATGTTCTTTTTCCCAGCCAATATTTATTAAGGTAAATGCCGCCAGAAAGTAAAGAATATTGCCTACTTTATTAACAACGCTAAGCGAGGTAGGTTAAGTTGTATACCAATATGTGTCACTACTGTACGAAAAATGATACACAGTTATTGTCGTGGATAAACACAACACTTTAACAAACTAAGAGAGGTCGAGAAAGCCGAAGTTTGAAAGAGGAAGACTTTACTATCACTTGTAGCAAGTAACAACAAAACCTGAGTTGGTTTGCAAAGAACTCCCGTTTAGGATCAGGCTTCAGGTTACATTCCCAAAATGTGTGGATTCCTCCTACATGCACTGGCCAATCACAACACCCTATGCATTAGGCCTGGAAAGTAGGGACTTCCCCTGTGTCCCCCACCCAAGTTCCCCACTAATTGTATATACAATTATCCTCCTTCATAGATAACATCATAAAGAATTGACTGCTTAAACATTAGTTATATCACATGTGAGGCAGTGAGATACTCTGTGATTAAAATCCACTCGTTACCTTATTATTAAACCGAAATAAAGCAGAGATAATCAACCACATGTGTTTAAGAGATGAACTTGTCTACCAATGATCACTGGCTTGAGGTAGTTGTGACAAAAACAATCTTGAGTAAAGCATAACCAAAGAAAATGCCTCTACCACATATATGAGTTAACATAAAGATGTGACATGGATGGGCACAATGGAAATCATTGACAATAAACATACAGTCCACCAATTGACAACAATACCACAGTGTGTGATTGTGGAAAACATTCATAAAGCAGACAATGTTTAACGTTGACTGAAACATTAACTAACTACTCAACCTTAACATATACACACTTTATATTCTGTGAATTGTACTGTCACTGGGCCACTTTATAATTTATACTGTTTATAATTTATACTGTTTATACTGTTATTACTCTTTGTTCTGTTTGTCCTTACTTGAGCATTTACTTGAATAATTATTTTAGCATTTCCTTATTATTACTTTAGGATTTAAAAACGGGCCCATCCCCAGTCTTCTGCGCAACACACAAATATTTAACTTGTGATTTAAATATAAGGACATTCAGAGGATTTCTGTCATGTCCTTCTTTTCATTTTGAGTAGCATCAAGACAAACGAATCACTTAAATATCAAATGCAATGTTCAATTTACCACACTGGTCAGAAAAGCACAACAGTGAAACATTAACTAACGTTGTATTTCTCTAAAGTAAACTGTCTTTAGTTGATAAGCGTTACACTGACACATTTACCAATATTAGATCGTTTTTATATACCAGTAACCTTAAGACAATATAAACTGTAGGCCTACCTTATCTATTCCGTGATTAAAATGTGTTCTGCCCCATACGGCATAAAGTTATAAAAGTATAAAGAAAAGGAGGTTAAAGTGTTCCTAAACCAAGTAAATCAGGTAAAAGTGATTAAAATACGATCTAGAGAAAGACTGTGTTAAGAGCTCCTCGCTGAGAAAGTCCTAAATTTAAAGGAGAAAGAGACAGGAATATGGCGCCCTGGGAAGTCCAGACAGCCAATCACAGCCTCGGATGACTCACAGGAACCGCCTCCTTTCTGTGCTAGCCAATCGGGGGCTGGCCCGTTTGAGCCTGTCGTTAATGGTCACGTGTTTTCAGGGAAAGCCAAACCTTCAGACACGCGCACATACTCAGACGCACACACACACACACACACACACACACACACACACACACACACACACACACACACACACACACACACACACACACACACACACACACACACACACACACACACACACACACACACACACACACACCAAACCCGGAGCGCTGCTCCGGGCCACTCTGAATGCTGCAGTGGCTCAAATGCTTCACTCTGTTTCTACTGGTTGATGCCCGCGCCTTGGAAGAGAAGTGACTTATTTAACAAATTAGCATTGTTTATTTTTTTAACACAGACATGCACACACGCAGACGCGCACACAGACACACACACACACACAGGCACACAAACACACACAGGCGAGCACACCGACACACAGGCGCACACACACAGACACAGACACACAAAGGCGGACACACACATACACACACACACACACACTTCAGTGTTGGGTAAATTGTAAGAAAATGTAACCTGACAAACATGGTAAAACGCGTTCAGAAACACCATGGATCATACCGGGAAACAGACCAGGAACAATAAGGGTTGTCTGTTGAAGTCATTCAAATAATCAATACTTAACTAAAGATGATTATTGTTTTGTTAGGTCTATTGTTGGCTGTGCATCACTGCACCTGTCCTCCCCACTGCACACACCTCCACCCAAAGCTAAACTCCACCTTAATGGTGTTGAAATGCAAGACACAGTGTAGTGACAGCAAGTGTGTCTCCAGTTCTCTGAGTCATTCAGTCACTCTGGTGAAAGGTTGAATACGGTTTAACAAAGCTACCTTGACTGAACCTTTCATTATATCTTGTGTTCATTTAGTGGGGTTGGGTCTCTATCTTCTTCTGTTCACTTGCTTGTTGCCCAATGAGCTTGTTTCCGTAGAAAAGACGTTTAAAAGATGTCTATGGTTGGCGTTGAAAAGACATTCACACATGGTTTAAAAGTGAACGTTTTTTAACCTTCTTTTTTGTTACAGTTGAATAAACGTTTGCATTAAGACCTAATTTCAACCGCTTATCAGATATTTAAGGTGTTACAACAGACGCTCTGTGAAGGGTCAGACCAGGTGTACGGTGAGGACAGCGATCAGCAGCAGCCAAATGTCTTCAAATTCATGTAACAGAAGGCCTTTTTATACGCCATACTTGGTGTAGGGTCTTAGACTGCTGCTTGTTAGTGAACCAATGTATTCCACTCAATATAGTGACTGTATAAGTAGTATATAAGTAACCCCCTTTCGAGGAAAAGCCACACCCAGGTCATAGGTCAGATCAAAAGCGGAAACCACACATACAACATCCGGTCTGCCCCAGTGTTGACCGGTGTTGACCACTGCTGCCCAATGTTAACCATGTTGAGCGGAAGTTGTATTCCTGCTAAACATCCGTTTTTGTTAAACATCCGTTAAAAAATAAAAGGCAGGATGCTCCGGAAGTGGCTGTTATGCCTGTGATGCCTGTGATGCCTGCGATGCCTGCGTTGCCTGAGGATCCGGGGGGTCTGAGGAGCCGGAAGTGAGTGTGTGGCTCCGGTGTGTCTGAGGGGAAAGGAGGGGAAAGGAGGGGAAAGGAGGGGAAAGGAGGGGTAGGGGGTGGGGGTCAAGCGTGGAGAGTTGGTTAGGGATGGTGGGGGCGGGTGTGTGTGTGTGTGTGTGTGTGTGTGTGTGTGTGTGTGTGTGTGTGTGTGTGTGTGTGTGTGAAGCGGGGTTTTTCAAAACATATAGTCTTGGTTGTCGACATACATTGAAATCAAACAAAAGTGTGAAACGGTGGCTATCTTCAAAGGGGGGCAGGGGGAAAGGGTGGGGGTCAAGCGTGGAGATGTGTTTAGGGTTGGTGGTGGCATGTGTGTGTGTGTGTGTGTGTGTGTGTGTGTGTGTGTGTGTGTGTGTGTGTGTGTGTGTGACATCCGGGGTGGGGGCATTTTTAAAAGTGGGTGTGTGTCTGTTAGGTTAGTATTGCCTTTAAAAACAGTCATCCTCTGTGGTTATACACATCTTTCTCATCATGGACACCGCAACAGCAGAGCATCAGGACAGCGTGAAGCGGCCTTCTCTAGGTATGTGGTCGGGTCATACACCACAATATAACCAAGGGGCTATGGAGGATGATATGCCAGTGCCTAATGCTCCACTCAAGAGAATGAAGAATTCTAAAATCGGGGGAGAGCGACGCACAGAAGCATCAACTGTGTATTATGGCGATGAAGGCTTTGCGTACGTAATTTCATTCAAGGATGGATATGTTGTGTTAAAAGCAAAAGACTGTGATGATGATCTACGCATGTCTACCCATGATTGGCTACATTTCCGTGAGAATGTATGTCCTGAGCTGGATATTGAAGGATGGAGTCAAGGCCCCTATGTCTCCCAGTGGCATGGGGATTGGGGATCCAAGATATACCGCATGGAGACAAATCTTTTTATGAAGAAGAAGAGCGATTTTATATTTTTCCGTCGTTGCTCTAATCCTATCCTGTTTCTGAACAATCGTGACCCATTTTGCCTAGACAGACACCCGACCCATAACAGTGCTATAGCATCTGATTGTTGGTTTGACACTGTCTTTTTCATTCAGTGGGGTGACTGGCCCGAGATACAAGCTCTTTTTCAGGATATTGACATTTCATTGAAATCAAACAAAAGTGTGAAACGGTGGCTATCTTCAAAGGGGGGCAGGGGGAAAGGGTGGGGGTCAAGCGTTGACAACATTTCAGGATGTTGTCAAACAGTACCTGCGCGAATGCTCTTACGGAGAAATTAAAAAAGAGCTATTTGGGTCTGATGAAGACAATGCAGAGGACCTCATTAATGATCTATCGTGTAGTGATGCTACATTGTTCACGCAGCTGTAGAACATGGTGAATATATAGAAAAAAGCCCAAATGTGTTCTATTTTTCTTTGTTTTCTTTTTTGTTGGTGTCTAAATGTACATTTGTTATGTTATACAGATCAGGACAATGCTGATCCGCAATACGGAGACGAGAACATGCAAGCTGATGATGATGATTTAGACGGAGCTATATTTAGCAAATGGTTACAAGACTATGACGACCAACTGGGACAAATGTATCTATCAAATATACAGGATGGACATATTAGCAAGTTGGTGGCGGATACGTTGGTGTTGGATGTGTGCTGGAACCTAACGACACCGCGTCTAAACCCTGAATCCCTGGGCGTTTTGAGAGCTACGACGTGTGTATGTGTGGAAGCCATCATCAACAAGAAGGTCCGGTCTGACTGTTGGGGCTGTGTGTACAACAACCCGAGTCAGCGACGCCATAGTTGTCTACAAGGACCGTCATGGTATCATTACGAAGCCCATTATGATGATATATGTGCAGTGTTGTTTAGAAAACCATTCCAGCTACTTTTAGTAACTGTTTTAAAAAATACAACCGGTCTGTCACCCCGGATCATCTGAGTAAAATAGCTGCTGCAACCCGTGTATGGGGCCGTACATTGGCAGGGTGTTGCCACTGATTTTAAAGAAATGGGTAATTTAATTTCTAGTGGATATGACCTGTTGTTTCATTCTGTAGCCGATAGGCTTGCTGTACTGATGTGTAGTATGGCTGTCAATAGTGATGCTGTTAAGCCTAGGGGCTATGATACTTTTATCAATCATAATATATACATCAAACATTTGTATAAGGATTGGTCTGATATGGTCAAAACATACTCTCATGACATGATGCCTATGGATTTAAATCTGTCTGTATTACTAAACTATTTCTCCGCAAATATGTGTTTTAGTGTCGGTCATGTTATGTGTGTGTGTGCATTTGTATCTGATGTCTTCAAGTTGAACACGGATACACATATGAATTGTCTTACTGAGGCTCGATTGATAGCTTGTAAAATGGTACAGAAAAACAAAACAGCATGTAAACAGTATCTCGACATGGTGGAGAGTGGGTGTTTGTTTTTAAATAAAAAGATGTAAACGATGTTTGTTGTTCAGTCTGTCAATCTTACCCGATATGGATAGACTGTTGTCTAAAACTTATTACGACCCCACCGGGGCTGGTGCTTATGGGGGTGTTAATAAACTACGAGTGGCCCTTAAAAATAGCAAGGGCCAGATACCTCCTCTAGACTATATCAAGAAATGGTTATTGAAACAAGACGCCTATACTCTGCATACCCCGTCTGCGATACGTTTCCGTAGAAACAGAGTATTGGTTAGCGGTATAGATAAACAATTCCAGGCTGATCTAGTGGATATGACGGAGTATTCAGACGAAAACGATGGCGTGCATTTTCTGCTGACATGTATCGACGTGTTTTCAAAATATGCGTGGGTGCGTTGTTTACCATCCAAGAGTGCTAATGACGTCAGCAAAGCTTTTGGAGATATTCTCAAAGAAGGCCGTGTCCCCGAGAAACTGCAGACCGACGCTGGAAAAGAATTTTACAACAAAATGTTTCAGCGGTTGCTAGAGAGGCATAACATTAAACATTTCTCTACATATAACGAGACTAAGGCCTGTATAGTCGAGCGTTTCAATAGGACTCTAAAAACAAACATGTGGAGATATTTAACGGCCGCTAACTCCAAACGGTATGTGGATAAACTACAGGACATGGTTCATGCTTATAACCACTCATACCATAGATCGATCAAAATGACACCTGTCAGTGTCGTTAAAGATAATGAGACACGTGTATTTAACAATCTCTACAAAACAAAGCCTGAAACTAAGATAGTGTTTAGGTATGATGTTGGTGATACGGTTCGAATTTCAAAAGTCAAAGCGACATTTGGGAAGGGCTACAAACAGACATATACAGATGAATATTTTACAATATCAGAGAGACTTTCAAGACATCCTCCGGTTTATAAGTTAAAAGACTATGGCGGCGATACCGTGCAAGGCACTTTTTATGAAAAGGAGATGCAAAAAGTGATTGTGACAAAAACGAAAGAATTTAAAATAGAAAAGATTATCGATAGAAAAAAGGTGGGGCGAAAGAATATGGTATTAGTCAAATGGTTGGGGTGGCCGGAGGTTTTCAATTCATGGATATCTGAGAAGGTTATAGTCCCCACGTGAAGAGAAACAGGTGTCAGTATAGCCTGTGACACAGCTGCGACACAGCTGTGCCGGGATAATGCACTCTCTGAAGGAGGCTGATGGGGGTTTTTATGTGACACATCAGCCTATGGACAGAGAGCTTATCACCAAAGTAGATACCATACAGAGGGATAAGAAGAGGCTCCAGCTTAAAAACGCCACAGTGATGAAACGCCTTCGTGTGGTTTACAACAAGCGCAGGGTCTTTGATGATTATACCACACTTCCTTATGGCTACTAGACAGAAGAAGGTAGAGTGTGAAATGTTTGACCCCCGGCTTCAGCATCCATTCAGTATGGTGGTATCAGGTCCCTCAAACAGTGGAAAGACCTACTTTGTCAAAACCGTGATCGAAAACGCAGATCGGATATTTTCAGAAAAGATTGACCGTATAGTCTACATTTATTCATGTTGGCAACCTATGTATGATGAATTGTTAAAAATAAGGGCCATTCACTTTGTGGAGGGGATCCCCGCATCTCTATGCGATGATACACTCTTGCCTCCTCATATGAGAAATCTTCTCATTATTGATGACTTGATGAATGATGCTAGCAATAATTTAGAGGTTCAACATGTTTTTACCAAATATGTACACCATCGTAACCTAAGCTGTATGTATCTGGTACAGAATTTATTCATGCAAGGTAAAGCTAGTAGAACAATAAGTTTAAACACAAATTACATGGTATTGTTTAAAAACCCACGTGACAAACATCAGATTTTGTTAATAGCTAGGCAGATGTTTCCTTGTAAGACAAAGTATTTTGTGGAGTCCTTTAACGATGCTACTTGTTTACCTTATGGCTATTTGTTAGTTGACTTTAAAGCCAAGACACCTGACCATATGAGGCTTAGAACAGCTATTTTATCGGACCGACAAGTTGTCTACACCCAGCCGTTAAAGTGATTAGCTATAAACAATGTCGTCACGCATAACCAGAAACAGTGACCGTCTGAAGCTGTTATATAAAGCACCGCCAGCTCTACGGAAAGTTATTCTACGTACAGCCAACGATGATTTTATCAAAGCTCTGTGTGAAATAGCTTTGAACATTTTACAAGGCCGGATACCGTTGACCCCCCGTATGCACAAAAGACTGCAGAAACAAAAAAAGGACATCAGGCTGCTGGCTAGTAAGAAGGTGTTGATCTCTAAAAAGAAAAGACTTATTAATCAGACCGGGGGTTTTTTGTTGCCATTGTTGGGTGCTGCAATACCCTTGATTACCAGCCTTTTCTCAAGAGGTGGTTAACCTCTCTTATGATTATGGAGCATGCTCAGAAGATGTATCTAGTTCCTCAGCATCAACTAGATGCCTTAAAGCATACCAGCCAGCGCGCTTCTGTTAGACAGACTGCTGAAAATGAATTGGATAAAGCTATGGAGACGGTGTTGAACACACCGGATGATGATCTGCATGAAAAAGCCAAAAAGTATGGGGCTGTTCTGCAACGTTATTTAGCAATGGTAAAACAAGGGGAACAGGAGAAAGGGGCCTTGACTCTATCACTGTCTGATGAGGGGGGAGGGGGTCATGCCAGCCATACAGAGGACCGTGTTGACGGAGATGGTGCTGATCATATTTCTGATGACGTGTTGAAACATATTCCCCCAAAAAGCAAGAGAAACGCTGTGTATATATTGGAATCCTTGAAGAAGTCTAAAGATGTATCGTGGACCAACAGGGGTGAAATTGTAATAAAAGGAGAGACTATAAAGGGGTCTCACTTGTATGATTTGTTAAAGAATGTTACGGCCCCCTACACTATTTTAGACTCTGCCAGACCCCTTGGATGGAATGCTTTTTTAAAATCTTTAGCCTCTATAAATGTACCAACAACCTCTATACCTAGTAAACGACTAAGACAGGTTATTAGCCTGTATAAGAACAACCCTGCATTGGATAGTGTTGATGCATCAGAATCAGGGGTGTCTATCCTAGGTAGTAGGTATGGCGCTACACCTGGGATAAGGAGTGTTGAACAATCAAAGTCTGTATCAAGAAAAAGAAGAAAGAGGAGTATACTTAAGGAAACGGGGCCCCCTTTTAGCTCCCCTAATCAGCAAATGAGTGAATGGCTGAATTTTTGATTTAAAGTTTTTTATTTTGGTTTTTTATATTGTTATGTGTTTTTTATTACTATTTATTATTATGTCATTGGCTGTATATTATGGTGTTTATTATTACTATTAGTATGTCATTGGATGTAATGTGTTTCATGCTTGAATAAAATCAAATAACCACAATATATGCCTGTCTACCTTGTCTTTTTATTTTCAAAATACATGCTACATATTACACACTGCGACACGACTGGACACACTTAAAATGATGTTCATTACAAACATTAGATTGTATCCGATTAACAAAGTCATATACCATTTTATCATTATGGGGTAGATTATCGTCATACAGGCTCAAATACGTCTGGTAGGATACATCTCTTTGCATATTAAACAAGAAAAATACACAATGTTGTCCACGTGCTGTACTTAGATGATCCTGAACCTGTCGCGTAGAATAAATTACATCGCTACAGTTATGTTTAAGAAACAGGTGTATGGCTACAGGAAACTCCGAGTATGTAGGTGGGTTGCCATAGGAGTCAAAAAAGTATCCACGTCTTTGGGCTGTAATGTATATAGCCAGCCAATGTGCACCATCTAAATTTGACGGTTCGGTATTAACCACCACCATAGCAGGTAACTGATGAACGGCTCTAGGCAGGTGGTTGCTCGCCACGACCCCCAAAAAAGAAGCCTTGCGGGCAATCTTCAGACCAACAGCCGTTAGCTCGATAGTATTCATTACAACCGTTTTTAGTAATAGTCCAGTAACACCTGCCGTCTGTTCGATATTTCTATAATAGAGTCATAGACTGCGTAACAAATTAAATTGACGGTTATAGGCAGAGCTCTGCTGAATCGTACTTCAAGCCTCACGTTGCCTGTTCTGACAAGCGAGACGTGTTGTCCCCATCCTTCATCTGCTTCAAGGTTGAAACAAAACAACGTATAACCATTCCCAAATTCTTTGCGATTAATGGCCATGTCCCTATCCTTCAGCTGACGGCCTGTGGCCTGAATAAGCTGGAAATATTCTCTGGTATACAGTTCGTTTCTAAAGTCAGGTTGAAAAGGTTTAGCTGGAAATGATTGTCCATCACAGTAAAGAGCTAAGAAATCTGTATCGAAATGCTGAAATCTGAAGGGATTCCTAGCATAACTGCCTGTGAATGATTCGTTTTCTACAAAGCCTATAATAATCATCTTCGGAATCTGCCCTAGAAACAGATTGTCCTGATTGCATATTCTAGTGCCTGCAGGGATGGATACATTCTTAAGACATACCCTATCAACGGGGTACTTCCCGTTAGCTTGTGTCAACGCTTTGGCATGAGCCAACTTGACGCCTGGCGCTATAGAAACCTTTTTAATAAAGACACTGGCATTCACTATAGAGACTCTGTATTCCAGATTACCAGCGGCCATAAGACAGAAATTGTTTTTTGCTCTAATGAATTTCATGCGTAGATCAACGCCGTTAATCAATAGTTTCTCCTGGAAAAACATATCTGCGTGTATAGGAGCTATCAGGTCAACTATACGGCTAGCTGTCGTATAGGCAGCCCTATTTGTTAATCCAGCATTATCTCCTGTTGGGGAACGGTCATCCATGTGACCGCTTGTGTCTTTGCTGAATAGTCCACATCCAAATTGGGTCTCCAGTGTACCGTTGCCATAGTTTAGCAAGCATTCTATAATACCCCGATAAGGATAGGTATTTGACGACTGGGTGATAAGCCTATCACCCAGCGTAATATCCACTTGTGAGAATAGTGTGCATCCAGGGTAGTTGATCAGGCCCACCTCGGCCGGCAGGGCCAAGTCTGTTCCATCAGGATTAGTAATCTTAACACGGAGATGTATATATGTGTTGTTTAGATCCATATAGTCTTCGCTGCTGGCTGATACAAAGAACTCTATGGGCCCGCTATCTGTTATCGCTGATAGCGGTGGTATTTCAACATAGGTACATTTATCTATCGACGTCTGTGTTAACGGTAGAGTGAAAAGATCCAGTTCACTCTTGACGCATTCTTCTGACATTCGACGGAGTAGAGCCATTGGTATTCAGTACGGATTATTCGGTCTAAAGAAATATATCGTTAGCACCTCCTCTGAAGTGACGATTTGATGCCTTCTTGCTTTTCTTGGTTTTTGCCCCTTTTCTACCAACGACCCCTGTTTTATTCTGTTTTCGGCGTCTTTTAGGTGCACGGCCCCGCCCCCCGTTCGTAGGTGGGTATATAGTAGGCCTATCGAATGAAGCAACCATGCCTGACCCCTGCTGTTGCTGCGCAGTTGATGCATGGGCTATATTTGACATCACGTCTCCTATAATGTTTCTGGCAGCCGCTTTCAAATGTGGTTTGGCTATGCTCACACCCCTTCTGAACAAAGGCATAGCCATTCTGAAGAGGCTGCGGAACATTCCCCCGATTCCGGCTCCATACTGGGTGCTGCTGCCAATGTAGCCAGGCAAACCGCTCCCTGCCTGGTTTACGTAATATTGGACGTATTTTCCCTCATCGTAAGGCGGTCTATAGCCCATCTTCTCACAAGCGTGCTAGTATCGCTGTTGTTTTATGGGTCTAAAATGCAGTTTGATGATCACTTTACCGTAAATGAATGGAATATTCAAGTTCTGGTCACACTTTAGATCAATTTCAATGTCTCCAATAGTATCTCGGGACATATGAACGTAATGCGGCCGATCGTATATCCGAATGCTGTATTTCTTGCTTGTGTCGGTGGTATTAATACACCTTAGCAGCGGTACGTAATAGTCTCCTACAAGTTGATGATCCACAATGTCGCTATAGATAAACATATTATAGCTGCCTCCGTGGATGTCGGCAGGATAGGGTGTGTAGGTCACGCGTGGCTTATCAACAGGGTACATAACCACACCTTCTTTGAAACCCAGGATAGTGGCCAGTTTTCCTTTAAAGGCAATGCCCATGAACCCATCGCCTTCGATGTATACATGGTTTCTAATACCATTATGTTGGAGTATCAGGGTACCAATAGAAACCTGTTCTGCAACAGATGTGTTGATTTCCTTTAAAAGCGCTGCAATGGTGTTGTAGAAGCCAACAGTTAGGGACACGTCCATCCTCCCTCTTAATTTGCCGTTCACAACTGTTGCCATGGCGTCTGAAGCAGGGAAGCTTTTCCATCTGGTGGGGTACTGAACTTCAATCAGCCCTACCTCGTATGGTTGTTTGGTCTGTATAGCTTTTGCTAGTTTAGTTTTAAAATTCCATATTCTATTTTGAGGATAGATCGATGCAGAGGCATTACTTGCTAGTGTCACATAAAAACCCCCATCAGCCTCCTTCAGAGAGTGCATTATCCCGGCACAGCTGTGTCGCAGCTGTGTCACAGGCTATACTGACACCTGTTTCTCTTCACGTGGGGACTATAACCTTCTCAGATATCCATGAATTGAAAACCTCCGGCCACCCCAACCATTTGACTAATACCATATTCTTTCGCCCCACCTTTTTTCTATCGATAATCTTTTCTATTTTAAATTCTTTCGTTTTTGTCACAATCACTTTTTGCATCTCCTTTTCATAAAAAGTGCCTTGCACGGTATCGCCGCCATAGTCTTTTAACTTATAAACCGGAGGATGTCTTGAAAGTCTCTCTGATATTGTAAAATATTCATCTGTATATGTCTGTTTGTAGCCCTTCCCAAATGTCGCTTTGACTTTTGAAATTCGAACCGTATCACCAACATCATACCTAAACACTATCTTAGTTTCAGGCTTTGTTTTGTAGAGATTGTTAAATACACGTGTCTCATTATCTTTAACGACACTGACAGGTGTCATTTTGATCGATCTATGGTATGAGTGGTTATAAGCATGAACCATGTCCTGTAGTTTATCCACATACCGTTTGGAGTTAGCGGCCGTTAAATATCTCCACATGTTTGTTTTTAGAGTCCTATTGAAACGCTCGACTATACAGGCCTTAGTCTCGTTATATGTAGAGAAATGTTTAATGTTATGCCTCTCTAGCAACCGCTGAAACATTTTGTTGTAAAATTCTTTTCCAGCGTCGGTCTGCAGTTTCTCGGGGACACGGCCTTCTTTGAGAATATCTCCAAAAGCTTTGCTGACGTCATTAGCACTCTTGGATGGTAAACAACGCACCCACGCATATTTTGAAAACACGTCGATACATGTCAGCAGAAAATGCACGCCATCGTTTTCGTCTGAATACTCCGTCATATCCACTAGATCAGCCTGGAATTGTTTATCTATACCGCTAACCAATACTCTGTTTCTACGGAAACGTATCGCAGACGGGGTATGCAGAGTATAGGCGTCTTGTTTCAATAACCATTTCTTGATATAGTCTAGAGGAGGTATCTGGCCCTTGCTATTTTTAAGGGCCACTCGTAGTTTATTAACACCCCCATAAGCACCAGCCCCGGTGGGGTCGTAATAAGTTTTAGACAACAGTCTATCCATATCGGGTAAGATTGACAGACTGAACAACAAACATCGTTTACATCTTTTTATTTAAAAACAAACACCCACTCTCCACCATGTCGAGATACTGTTTACATGCTGTTTTGTTTTTCTGTACCATTTTACAAGCTATCAATCGAGCCTCAGTAAGACAATTCATATGTGTATCCGTGTTCAACTTGAAGACATCAGATACAAATGCACACACACACATAACATGACCGACACTAAAACACATATTTGCGGAGAAATAGTTTAGTAATACAGACAGATTTAAATCCATAGGCATCATGTCATGAGAGTATGTTTTGACCATATCAGACCAATCCTTATACAAATGTTTGATGTATATATTATGATTGATAAAAGTATCATAGCCCCTAGGCTTAACAGCATCACTATTGACAGCCATACTACACATCAGTACAGCAAGCCTATCGGCTACAGAATGAAACAACAGGTCACATCCACTAGAAATTAAATTACCCATTTCTTTAAAATCAGTGGCAACACCCTGCCAATGTACGGCCCCATACACGGGTTGCAGCAGCTATTTTACTCAGATGATCCGGGGTGACATACTTTTCTCTTAATTCATTTATTTAATCCATAACATATGTTTCAGATAGTAAATCGCATAGAACAGACTCCGATACACCAATCATTTTGTCAGAGGGAACTGATAGACCGGTTGTATTTTTTAAAACAGTTACTAAAAGTAGCTGGAATGGTTTTCTAAACAACACTGCACATATATCATCATAATGGGCTTCGTAATGATACCATGACGGTCCTTGTAGACAACTATGGCGTCGCTGACTCGGGTTGTTGTACACACAGCCCCAACAGTCGGACCGGACCTTCTTGTTGATGATGGCTTCCACACATACACACGTCGTAGCTCTCAAAACGCCCAGGGATTCAGGGTTTAGACGCGGTGTCGTTAGGTTCCAGCACACATCCAACACCAACGTATCCGCCACCAACTTGCTAATATGTCCATCCTGTATATTTGATAGATACATTTGTCCCAGTTGGTCGTCATAGTCTTGTAACCATTTGCTAAATATAGCTCCGTCTAAATCATCATCATCAGCTTGCATGTTCTCGTCTCCGTATTGCGGATCAGCATTGTCCTGATCTGTATAACATAACAAATGTACATTTAGACACCAACAAAAAAGAAAACAAAGAAAAATAGAACACATTTGGGCTTTTTTCTATATATTCACCATGTTCTACAGCTGCGTGAACAATGTAGCATCACTACACGATAGATCATTAATGAGGTCCTCTGCATTGTCTTCATCAGACCCAAATAGCTCTTTTTTAATTTCTCCGTAAGAGCATTCGCGCAGGTACTGTTTGACAACATCCTGAAATGTTGTCAACGCTTGACCCCCACCCTTTCCCCCTGCCCCCCTTTGAAGATAGCCACCGTTTCACACTTTTGTTTGATTTCAATGAAATGTCAATATCCTGAAAAAGAGCTTGTATCTCGGGCCAGTCACCCCACTGAATGAAAAAGACAGTGTCAAACCAACAATCAGATGCTATAGCACTGTTATGGGTCGGGTGTCTGTCTAGGCAAAATGGGTCACGATTGTTCAGAAACAGGATAGGATTAGAGCAACGACGGAAAAATATAAAATCGCTCTTCTTCTTCATAAAAAGATTTGTCTCCATGCGGTATATCTTGGATCCCCAATCCCCATGCCACTGGGAGACATAGGGGCCTTGACTCCATCCTTCAATATCCAGCTCAGGACATACATTCTCACGGAAATGTAGCCAATCATGGGTAGACATGCGTAGATCATCATCACAGTCTTTTGCTTTTAACACAACATATCCATCCTTGAATGAAATTACGTACGCAAAGCCTTCATCGCCATAATACACAGTTGATGCTTCTGTGCGTCGCTCTCCCCCGATTTTAGAATTCTTCATTCTCTTGAGTGGAGCATTAGGCACTGGCATATCATCCTCCATAGCCCCTTGGTTATATTGTGGTGTATGACCCGACCACATACCTAGAGAAGGCCGCTTCACGCTGTCCTGATGCTCTGCTGTTGCGGTGTCCATGATGAGAAAGATGTGTATAACCACAGAGGATGACTGTTTTTAAAGGCAATACTAACCTAACAGACACACACCCACTTTTAAAAATGCCCCCACCCCGGATGTCACACACACACACACACACACACACACACACACACACACACACACACACACACACACACACACACACACACATGCCACCACCAACCCTAAACACATCTCCACGCTTGACCCCCACCCTTTCCCCCTGCCCCCCTTTGAAGATAGCCACCGTTTCACACTTTTGTTTGATTTCAATGTATGTCGACAACCAAGACTATATGTTTTGAAAACCCCGCTTCACACACACACACACACCCACTTTTAAAAATGCCCCCTCCCCTGATGTCACACACACACACATACACACACACACACACACACACACACACACACACACACACACATGCCACCACCAACCCTAAACACATCTCCACGCTTGACCCCCACCCTTTCCCCCTGCCCCCCTTTGAAGATAGCCACCGTTTCACACTTTTGTTTGATTTCAATGTATGTCGACAACCAAGACTATATGTTTTGAAAAACCCCGCTTCACACACACACACACACACACACACACACACACACACACACACACACACACACACACACACACACACCCACCCCCACCATCCCTAACCAACTCTCCACGCTTGACCCCCACCCCCTACCCCTCCTTTCCCCTCCTTTCCCCTCCTTTCCCCTCCTTTCCCCTCAGACACACCGGAGCCACACACTCACTTCCGGCTCCTCAGACCCCCCGGATCCTCAGGCAACGCAGGCATCGCAGGCATCACAGGCATCACAGGCATAACAGCCACTTCCGGAGCATCCTGCCTTTTATTTTTTAACGGATGTTTAACAAAAACGGATGTTTAGCAGGAATACAACTTCCGCTCAACATGGTTAACATTGGGCAGCAGTGGTCAACACCGGTCAACACTGGGGCAGACCGGATGTTGTATGTGTGGTTTCCGCTTTTGATCTGACCTATGACCTGGGTGTGGCTTTTCCTCGAAAGGGGGTTACTTATATACTACTTGTATATTTAGTCGTTTAGCAGACGCTTCTATTAAGAGCGACCTACAGGAAATTCAGATACAGGTAATTTAATATAAGGTTATAAATAAACACAAAAATGTATAACATACAAAGGATAACACACACACACACACACACACACACACACACACACACACACACACACACACACACACCAAACCCGGAGCGCTGCTTCCTCTACTTCCTACTCCGACTGAATCCGCTGTCTGCTGCTCTCAAGGCTCTGCTGCTCGTGTGTGCACTGTGCGCGTGCACGCCGGGGCGCGTTCCTGCAGCGAGTGTAGCGGCAATAAACAGATCTGTTCTCTCTTCTTCTTCTTTTGTTGATTATTGGATCGGGGCTGGAGCCAGTGGCGGCTGGTGAAAAATATTCTCGGTGGGGCTGCGCCATACTTTTTTTTTCCTGTAACCATCGCGATATATTTTAACACAAACTGCAGGACAGCAGTGCTCAGTGAAACATTCAGTAATTATTTAATGCCAATATTAAAAAGTTGAGGCATTCTTACACAAAAACATATTACACAAACCCAAGCCTTTCATTTGCATTTAAAGTGAACTTTTCACCATTGGTAGTAAACAGGCAACGCAACAGGCATGCTGTCAGAACAGAGTGGAAAGTGGACAATAACATGAAATTATTATAAAGTTTATAGGAAATCTTACACTGTATAAAAGGATGTATAATATAGAAATGGATATCAAGTGGATGAACTCAAACCTTTGACTGGAAGAATAGCATACAGTATTTTATGATCATACTAAATGTGACTAATTGTTAATGTGCTCCAGAACTGCAACAATTAATTGATACAAAACAACATATATATAGTAATATTAGCAAAGACACTATTAAGACTTTCTAGAGTACCATATATAACTGGATTTTTTATGCTAAGCCAGGTCAACTATATACAAAGAAACATGCGGCCAGAGCTGCTCTGTGTGTGTGTGTCTGTCATCTTATTTGTACAGGAATTTTGCCCGTCTGTCCTTCTGAGTGGCAAACCTCTCAATGACCCTTTGATTAAAGTCAGGAATGTCCCTGACAAGTTTCTTCTCCATGGAGAGCATGGCCAGAGCGTTCAGGCGATCCTGTGTCATGCTGTTTCTCAGGAAGGTCTTGATCCTTTTCAGTGTAGAGAAGCACCTTTCTGACTCAGCAGTTGTCATGGGTGTGGTGATGAGGATCTTGAGGAGGCTGGCAGTCTCTGTGAAAGTGCTCTGAAGGTTGTTCTCCATGAAGAACTGGTACAGGGGCACTGCACCACTACAAGCCTTGAACTCACTGTTCTCATAGATGAGGGACAGTTCGGTTTTGAGCTTGGCCTTGTTCAACATGGGGTACGCCTCCACGGTTGTTTCAAGCGCTGTATCGGGGAACTTCACACTGTGTTGTGGGAACAACTCTCCGTGCAATAGTGTTGCGCTGATGAGGTGCTGGGTGAAGGAGAACCTCTCTTTGGCATGACTCAGGATGGTATCACATACCTGTAAAAGATACATCATCAGCTTTAATTTGCAATTAAGCTATTTTGATGCAAGTGATCCTGACTGACACATGCCTATGTCCAACTCAAGTATATGATTACCAAGGTGCTGATTGTTCAGGGTTTTGGCTACATACTACCAGGCCTGAAAAAAGTTATAGGGGGAAACACTGACAATTACATCACAACTTACCTCTATAGCCAACCTCTGTTGTTCTCCTGGTCCCAGCATCCTCCGTCGCTTGATGGGCTGTTGCTGCTCGTCAGATGCGCTGTCCCCACACAAAGAGGGAATTGAGGCCCTGGGTCCAAAAAATAAAGTTTAATTTGATAACTTGCAATCAGACTTCTTAACTCACTGTAATTCCCCCTCAACACACAATCAGTGACTTTTATATATATATATATATATATAGACAGACAGACAGATAGATAGATGTGTGTATATACACACAAACTATGTCTAGTAACTGCTTTTAACCTGTGATGTACATAATTAACTGATGTTATTACGTTTTAAAGCCTTTTTCTATTACATTTGTGAGAGGGATGCAACATCATTTTGTTCTGCTGTGCACTTAGCAATAAAGTTAATCTTCAATAACAACTAGGCCTCTTCTAGAAATTGACCGGGTGGACACCTGAATAATTATTACAAACTGTGTAGTACTTTCCTGCATTATTATCAACGTCTGATTGTGTCTTCTCTTTCCTTTTAAAATACTACAACAAATATAATTGTGACGGCTCTATGATAATCACTCACTTTGATGACCAGACACATTTAGGCTTTTAAACTGTTGTAAGTGAACTATTCATCTTTCTAACAACATCTTTATCAGCCAATAGTAAATATAGTTATTTACCTGATAGTTAGCATGCTGTCTGTGAACCTCTGGACAAGTGCTTTAATGAAGACAGGGTCGATGTTCCTCTTCTGCAGCTGGCTGAAAAGCATGTCCACATTTGGCATGATCTTGTGGAACAGTGCCAGGAAAAAACAGAAAGCCTCGTCTTCGAGCATCCTCACAAAGCCCCCCGCCTCTCTGACAGTCGGGGCATCAAAGTTCCCAGAGTCTCTGATGGTCTGGAAACACGTTAGGAGGTCATCCCTGACCCTGTACTCGTACACAGTGTTTACAGCGCGACTGTGGAAGTTCCACCGTGTTGTAGAGGCTCTGGGGAGTCTATGCGCAACCACTTCGTCAAGCACGGTGGTTCGCTTGGGAGACCTGGAGAAGAAAGCAGAAAATCCTGCAAGGTCGGAAAAGAAAGTGCCGATCCTGGGGATGCGTGAAGTAGCCTGCTGCATGATGAGGTTCAGCTGATGTGCATAGCAGTGGACGTAGTGCGCATTTTCGTACACATCCACTATTTTACGCTGCACTCCGCCGGTGGCTCCCCTCATCACACTTGCTCCGTCGTAAGCCTGGGCAATAAGTTTGGCCTTTTGTCCATGTGAGAGTATGGTGCTGAGCCTCTCCAGCAGCGCTGTAGCGATGGTGTCGGCGGTTGCGTTCTCGATCAAAATGAACTCGAAAAAACGCTCTTGGACGTTACTTTTAGCATCGATGTAGCGTATCACAAGCACCAACTGGCAGTGGGTGGAAACGTCAGTCGTCTCGTCAGCTTGAATGGCGATAAAATCAGCACTCTTTACTTCCTCCAGGATGTAATCCTTAAGCACTGACAGCATACAGTCCAACAGCTCGTTCTGTATCGTCTTTGACGTGCCCTTAAAAACGGTAGCTGTCTTCAGGTGCTCCTCCAGCACACTGTCGAGGGAGGCAACAAAATCCACTAAGCCCCGGAAAATGCCGGGGTTGTCCGAGGAGTCAGTCTCCTCGTGCCCACGCAAGGCCAACTCAAAAGCCCCACAGAACTTCACACAATCGATAATTTTGGATAGAATGTGCCTGTTTTTATCCACCTCCTCATTGTGTTTCCTCACCGCAATCCCGTGGCCGTCATCCAGCTGCGTAGCAATGTTCACCCTTCCTAATACAGCTAGCTTTACAGAGTTGTCCATGTGTGCCCTGGTGTTCTCATGTTTCTTTACCTTCTCTGACAGGTGCTTCATATCCCTCACTCCGGTACCTGTCCATGCTGAATCTGACCCCGTCGTTGTAAAAAGCAAGCACGGAAAGCAAAATAAAGCATTAGCATCAGTGCACCCAGCTAGCCAAGCCTTCCTGGTGAACCAGCTACGGGAGAAGCCGCGCATATACTGCTATCCTTTCTCGCTAGCCTGCTGTCTGATTGAGAGGTCAGGTTGATCTGGGCCCAGCTCTTTCACCCGAACTTTCTCTGACAAAGTTCTCCTCTCAAACGGATCTTGGAGGAGAGATTTCACCGAGTTAGGGTTGGGGGTCTTGGAGGAGTAACGTTTGCGCTCGCCATTGTCGTCTAGTAAAAATGGCGCCACTGGAGCCCGGTCCTTATTTTATCAGGGGCGAGCTTGGGGCGATAAAATAATCGCCCTCCTTGGATTCGATTTAAGATCGCTGATTGGCTACATTTTATGTCATACATTCATATCTTAAATTAGCAATTGGCTTAACTGCTATGTAGACCCGCCTCCTCGGGGCACTTTCTGTATCGCCCAGAGCTGACGAGGCGTTTGACAGGCAGAGGAAAGGTTGCGAATATGATTTTCTATCATATCTTACACATATTACTGTGTGCATTCCATATTTCAAACACACAAATATTGACATACTGATGTTTTTATTATTATTATTATTATTATTATTATTTTTTATTTATTTTTTTAATTTTTTTTTTAAATAATTTTATTTAAGGGGGCGGCGCCCTAGCGCCCTCTATCGGCCAGCCGCCACTGGCTGGAGCTTTATTCTTTATTATTCGCTGGTTCCTATAACTATATAAGCCTAATTATAAAGGATAATGAAGGTTTAATAGAAGAGTTCTCAACAGCTTTATTCTTTATTATTCGTTGGTTCCTATATAAGCCTAATTATAAAGGGTAATGAAGGTTTAATAGAAGAGTTCTCAACAGCTTTATTCTTTATTATTCGTTGGTTCCTATAACTATATAAGCCTAATTATAAAGGGTAATGAAGGTTTAATAGAAGAGTTCTCAACAGCTTTATTCTTTATTATTCGTTGGTTCCTATATAAGCCTAATTATAAAGGGTAATGAAGGTTTAATAGAAGAGTTCTCAACAGTTTTATTCTTTATTATTCATTGGTTTCTATAACTATATAAGCCTAATTATAAAGGGTAATGAAGGTTTAATACAAGAGTTCTCAACACTATAGCTGCATTTTAGAAACAGACATACTCTATATATTCTGTATTTTTTATACAGTGTTATACAGTTTATTTATTTAATGCCACATTTATTTATTTCAGGGAACTCTTATTTCATTATGCTACATTTATTTAGTTAATGCCACATTTATTTATTTCAGGGTACTTTTATTTCATAATGCCAATGTTTTTTAATTTAATGTCACTTTTTTAATTAAATGCCACATGTATTCATTTAATGCAAGATTTATTTATTCAATGCCATATTTATTTATTTAATGCTACATTTATTTCATAAAGTGAAATCTATTTATTTCAGGGGACTTTTATTTCATAATGCCACATTTATTAATTTAATGCCACAATAAATGTGGCATTTAATACAAAACGTTAGCATTATGAAATAAAAGTCCCCTGAAATAAATAAATGTGGCATTAAATAAATAAATGTAGCATTTTGAAATAAATCCCATGACACTATCTAAAAAATACAGAATATATGTCTGTCAGAGTATGTCTGTTTTTAAAATGCATCTGTATTGTTATAATAAAGCTGTTGAGAACTCTTCTATTAAACATTCATAACCCTTTATAATTATGCTTATAAAGTTATAGGAACCAACGAATAATAAAGAATAAAGCTGTTGAGAACTCTTCTATTAAACCTTCATTACCCTTTATAATTAGGCCTATATAGTTATAGGAACCAACGAATAATAAAGAATAAAGCTGATGAGAACTCTTCTATTAAACATTCATTACCCTTTATAATTAGGCTTATATAGTTATAGGAACCAACGAATAATAAAGAATAAAGCTCCAGCCCCGATCCAATAATCAACAAAAGAAGAAGAAGAGAGAACAGATCTGTTTATTGCCGCTACGCTCGCTGCAGGAACGCGCCCCGGCGTGCACGCGCACAGTGCACACACGAGCAGCAGAGCTATGAGAGCAGCAGACAGCGGATTCAGTCAGAGCAGGAAGTAGAGGAAGCAGTGCTCCGGGTTTGGGGTTTGGGGTTTGGTGTGTGTGTGGGTGTGTGTGTGTGTGTGTGTGTGTGTGTGTGTGTGTGTGTGTGTGTGTGTGTGTGTGTGTGTGTGTGTGTACGCGCGTGCGTTGCATCAATATAGACATGATTATTAAAAAACAATGATCACCACGATATAAATAAATAGAATTGCAACCACCAACACAGCAGTCCTATACAAATAGGCTTCATAACTGTAGGCCTATAATAGTGCTGACTAAATATATGAACATAGTTGTTTCCAGGCCTACAGTTTGTTAAATGCCAACACTGCTATATTATGCAGTTATAACTGATTCATTCAACTCTAACTAGTAACGTGGAGAATTAAGATATATGAAACATGAATAATTTAAACTCACAAGCGCTATGTGGGTGACGACCCACAACAGCGCTTTAAAAAATGAAAGCATGAGTCATCTGTGTAAAATGGTTCTGGTCTCACAGCAGATGAGTCTGTTGACCCCCAGAAATCGACTTTTGAAGAAAAGAAGCGGAGTTTACTGAACGATAAAGGAGTACACGCTCATGAGAAAATACGTGGATATAACGACCTGTTCTTCAGATGTCTTCTTTTTGGTCCGAAAATAAGAAGACGGGTCTACCTGCTCTGTCTGAAGAGGGAGAGGCGAGGGAGAGACAACCGCGTGAGCGCGCACGACACACCCTGACGAGTACGAGTATACGAACAGGGGACTAGATGATGTCATGCGCTGCTCTCTGGTTTACCCAACTCTACCACGAAAAGCCTTGAGGAGCGGAGAGACTCCTAACTAGTGTGTGTGTGTGTGTGTGTGTGTGTGTGTGTGTGTGTGTGTGATTGTGTGTGTGATTGTGTGTGTGTGTGCGTGTGTGTGCAACAGTGTGTGCGCGTTAATGCATGCATTAGTAAGCATTGCTTTCCCTGAAAACACGTGATGCCAGATGACCGTCCTCCCGAGACGTTCAAGCCTACCTCCTCATTTTAACTTCAGTCTTCCGCAGTGAGGATCCCTGAAGCTCAAACTCTCTCTAGATCCACTTTTACTGGTTTATTTGTTTCAGGAACGTGATCCAGCCCCGATCCAACATTCAACAAAAGAAGAAGAAGAGAGAACAGATCTGTTTATTGCCGCTACGCTCGCTGCAGGAACGCGCCCCGGCGTGCATGCGCACAGTGCACACACGAGCAGCAGAGCTATGAGAGCAGCAGACAGCGGATTCAGTCAGAGTAGGAAGTAGAGGAAGCAGCTGTGTGTGTGTGTGTGTGTGTGTGTGTGTGTGTGTGTGTGTGTGTGTGTGTGTGTGTGTGTGTGTGTGTGTGTGTGTGTGTGTGCGTGTGTGCGTGTTTGCGTGTTTGTGTGTGCGTGTGTGCGTGTTGGTGTGTGTGCGTGTGTGTGTGTATTGGAACATAAAAACAATAATCACCACGATATAAAATAATAGTGCTGACTAATTATATGAACATAGTTGTTTCCAGGCCTACAGTTTGTTAAATGCCAACACTGCTGTATTATGCAGTCATGTCTGTTTCATTCAACTCTAGCTAGTAACGTGGAGAATGAAACTATAAGCCTACATTAATCATTTAAACGTCTTGAGAATATTAAACCAATTGATTTGAATCATGAATCATTTAAAAACACAAGCGCTATGTGGGTGACGAAAATACGTGGATATAACGACCTGTTCCTCAGATGTCTTCTTATTGGTCAGAGAAGAAGAAGACGGGTCTACCTGCTCTGTCGGAAGAAAGAGAGGCGAGGGAGAGACAACCACGTGACCGCGCACGACACGCCCTGACGAGTACGAGCAGGGGACTAGATTATGTAATGCGCTGCTCTCTGGTTTACCCAACTCTACCACGAAAAGCCTTGAGGAGCGGAGAGACTCCTAACTAGTGTGTGTGTGTGTGTGTGTGTGTGTGTGTGTGTGTGTGTGTGTGTGATATTATGTGTGATTGTGATTGTGTGTGTGTGTGTGCGTGCGTCAGTGTGTGCGCGTTCATGCATGCATGAGTAAGCATTGCTTTTCCTGAAAACACGTGATGCCAGATGACCGTCCTCCCGAGACGTTCAAGCCTACCTCCTCATTTTAACTTCAGTCTTCCGCAGTGAGGATCCCTGAAGCTCAAACTCTCTCTAGATTCACTTTTACCTGATTTAGTTGTTTCAGGAACTTGATCCAGCCCCGATCCAACATTCAACAAAAGAAGAAGTGAGAACAGATGTGTTTATTGCCGCTACGCTCGCTGCAGGAACGCGCCCCGGCGTGCACGCGCACAGTGCACACACGAGCAGCAGAGCTATGAGAGCAGCAGACAGCGGATTCAGTCAGAGTAGGAAGTAGAGGAAGCAGTGCTCCGGGTTTGGTGTGTGTGTGTGTGTGTGTGTGTATGTGTGTGTATGTGCGTGTGTGTGTGTGCGTGTTTGTGTGTGTGTGTGTGCGGGTGTGTGTAAGCGTGTGTGCGTGTTTGTGTGTGTGCGTGCGTGTGTGTATTAGAACATCAAAACGATGATCACCACGATATAAAAAACACTGCTGAGTAATTATATGAACATAGCTGTTTCCAGGCCCACAGTTTGTTAAATGCCAACACTGCTGTATTATGCAGTTATGTCTGTTTCCTTCAACTCTAGCTAGTAACGTGGAGAACGAAACTATAAGCCTACATTAATAATTTAAACGTCTTGAGAATATTAAACCAATTGATTTGAATCATGAATCATTTAAACACACAAGCGCCATGTGGGTGACGAAAATACGTGGATATAACGACCTGTTCCTCAGATATCTTCTTTTTGGTCAGAAAAGAAGAAGACGGGTCTACCTGCTCTGTCTGAAGAGGGAGGAGGGAGGAGCGGAGAGACTCCTAACTAGTGTGAGTGTGAGTGTGTGTGTGTGTGTGTGTGTGTGTGTGTGTGTGTGTGTGTGTGCGTGTGCGTGTGCGTGTGCGTGTGTGTGTGCATGCGTCAGTGTGTGCGCGTTAATGCATGCATTAGTAAGCATTGCTTTCCCTGAAAACACGTGATGCCAGATGACCGTCCTCCCGAGACGTTCAAGCCTACCTCCTCATTTTAACTTCAGTCTTCCGCAGTGAGGATCCCTGAATCTCAAACTCTCTCTGGATCCACTTTTAATCACTTTTACCTGATTTACTTGATTTAGGAACACTTTAACCTCTGTTTCTTCCCTTACATTTATACTTTTATAACTTTATACTGTATGGGAACACATTTTAATCACGTAATAGATACGGTTAGCCTACAGTTTACTACAGTTTATCTTGTCTTTAGGTTATTGGTATATTAAATGATTTAATCTTGAGAAATGGTTCCGTGTAACGCTTATCAGTTACATTTTACAGACACATTTTAACTATGTTAGTTTAATGTTTAATATATTGTTCTTTTCTGATCCATGTGGTAAATTAAACATTGCGTTCAATATTTAAGTGATTAATTTGTCTTGATGCTACTCAAAATGAAAAGAAGGACGTGACAGAAGTCCTTTGAATGTCCTTATATTTAAATCTATTCATCCAGCCCCGATCCAACATTCAACAAAAGAAGAAGAGACAACAGATCTGTTTATTGCCGCTACGCTCGCTGCAGGAACGCGCCCCGGCGTGCACGCGCACAGTGCACACACGAGCAGCAGAGCTATGAGAGCAGCAGACAGCGGATTCAGTCAGAGTAGGAAGTAGAGGTGTGTGTGTATGTGCGTGTGTGTGTGTGCGTGCGTGTGTGTATTAGAACATCAAAATGATGATCACCACGATATAAAAAACACTGCTGACTAATTATATGAACGTAGTTGTTTCCAGGCCTACAGTTTGTTAAATGCCAACACTGCTGTATTATGCAGTTATGTCTGTTTCATTCAGCTCTAGCTAGTAAAGTGGAGATTGAATCTATAGGCCTACATGAATAATTTAAACGTCTTTAGAGTATTAAACCAATTGATTTGATATGAGGTCCGTTTTGAAACACTAGAAAAAGGTGCACCGTAGCACCATCTGCAGGTTAGATGACGTCAGTGCAACTGGCTGACCTGAAAAACATGAACCCTACGTCATCACCATTGATTTATGTGTTGAGACGGTCCTGGCAGTTTTAAATCATCTTGAAGGTCATTTCATGTCCATCTCATTCGAGTGATACTCTCAAATATAGAGGAGGACTACACTACATAACACAATATTGAGATTGGCTCCACAATATTAAAAACAATATCACATGAGTAAAAGTAGTCATCAGATAATGACTTGAGGAAGAGTAAGAAAGTATGTAGTGAAAAGACTACTCAACTACTGAGTTAATTCATACCAAATGATTTATTGTTGTAATAAGCAGAGCAAGATGAACGTAAATAGACAAATATGACATTGTATATGCTTGTCTAATAGACATTAACAACATATAAAATAGCATGTATCCCTTCAAATAAAAACACAGAATAACACATTAAATCTTTACAAAATAAAAAAAGGAAAATACAGCCAAACTAAATCTCCCTCTCTTGCCTCCATTTTTAATTCACAAACAGACTTGAGTAAAAGTATGTGTGAAAAAAGTAATTGAAGTAAATGACAGAAAATATAACTTTTTCGTGTATTTATGTGTGTGTACTATGTGTATGTGTACTATGTGTGTGCACTATGTGTGTGTACTATGTGTTTGTGTGTGTGTACTATGTGTGTGTGTACTATGTGTTTGTACTATGTGTGTGTATGTGTACTGTGTGTGTGCTATGTGTGTGTACTATGTGTTTGTACTATGTGTGTGTATGTGTACTATGTGTGTGTGTGCTATGTGTGTGTGTACTATGTGTGTGTACTATGTGTTTGTACTATTTGTGTGTGTGCACTGTGTGTGTGTACTATGTGTGTGTGTGATATGTGTGTGTGCACTATGTGTGTGTGTGTGTGTGTACTATGTGTGTGTGCACGTACTGTGTGTGTGTCTGTGTGTGTGTGTGTGTGTCTGTGTGAGAGGGTCCTGCCCGCCGGAGCGCGTGCGTGTTCGTTTTTCTACAACCAACACAGAGACACTGAGGCACCACCCCCTAACCTAAACCCTAACTCAAACCCAGGGAGGAGGTCCTCCTGGGTGAAGGTGGACTGGAAGGTGTGGATGTGTGTCAGTGTGTCTGAGGACCCTCCTACATCTGGGGATACTCTGTAGAAGGACAGAGTGCCAGCAGGCCGGTCCAGATACACTCCTACTCTGTTTGAACCAGCGGGGGGGAGACGTATGTCTGTTCTACTACCGTTGTACCGGGCAGAGTAACCATCATCATAACTACCAAGACTCCAGGACTTGTTGTTCACTCCAAGCCAGCTGTCATCACCCCCTCCTCTCCTTGTGATTCCTCTGTATGTCACTCCTATATCAACAACTCCTTCCCACTCTACCTCCCAGTAACAGCGGCCAGTCAAACCCTCTCTACACAACACCTGTGGCCAAGAGTCAAATCTCTCTGGGTGATCAGGATACGACTGGTCCTCTCCAACCCGCGTCACCTTTCTGTTGTCCTCAGACAGAGAGAGTCGTCTGTGGGCTGTGTTTGGGTCCAGTGTGAGTTCACAGGCATCTGACGTGAGAACAAGACATGATTAGCTGCTGAACCATTCTTCATCATCATCATCATCACTAGTACTGTTCTCTTTTATACTTCTTATTACTTTCCTTTTTTGCTTGCTATCCACCCTCTCAAACTTTAACATATAATGAAAATATATATATATATATATATAATATGATAGGTACTATAGTGCAAATTGTTTTGAAGATTATTAAAGTTTAACTTAATTGCAAATATCATGTGTTTGTGGGTGGCTGTCCCAGTCAAAACATTGAAACCTAGAAAAAGTTATAAACTGCAAACTCTTCTCCCGCAATATGTACACTACATACACATATACATCAAAATGTCCAACACGTTGAGCTGATTGCTCATATAAAGTATCTATTGTATATATTTAGCAATTGTCTACGTACTTTTCAAGATATTTGACTTTGAAAGGTTCCAATACAAATACATTGTAATACACCATTGTAACGGTTCATTGCAATTTAAGACATTATGTCATTAAGTCTAAAATAATGATAATATGAATTGTTAGAAGACAACGAAGAAGAAAAAGAAGTACAACAATAATAATATTTAACACACATTTGTGAAATAATTCTTGACAAAGATAGTGTTTATAATAACAAATAGACCTAATAATTAGTATTATACTTTTAAAACAACAGTAGTTTTTTTTAAATCTATGTAAAATACAATAATAATAACTATTGTATTTTCTACAAGTAGGATTCCCAGTAGTATCTGAATGAACAGACGTCACCTCCTGCTGTGTGGATGGACTTTCCATCTCTATAGCTAGTGTGTGTTGTGATGAATCAAACTAAACAGACACTTACACTTCTTTAGAGCTGGTTTCAGCCTCCACACTCCACCGTGCTCCACCCTGGGGGGGGAAACAAAGTGAGAGCAGCATGTTGAAACATTCACCTTCATCATCTGCTGTCTCATCACTTTCTACACAACATGAGTTCCAGCTGCGTTTTCAAACCACTTCATCTAGCAGCGGGTTGAATCCTTGTAGGAGACATTGTCCCTGAGTGGTGAGCTGTCCTCTCCATACCTGAGAGTGTCTAGTCTCCAGCGTGGATCCTCCAGTCCAGCAGAGAGCAGCGTAACTCCTGAGTCTCCTGGGTGATTGTAGCTCAGGTCCAGCTCTCTCAGATGGGAGGGGTTGGAGCTCAGAGCTGAGGCCAGAGAAGCACAGCCTTCCTGTGTGACCAGGCAGCCAGACAACCTGCACACACACACACACACACACACACACACACACACACACACACACACACACACACACACACACACACACACAGGGGTGTGAATTATTACTTTTCTGGATGTAAATATGTTAAATGTCCTCTGATATGAACATTGTGGTGTAACTGTTTGCACATTGAGTAAAAGTGACCTGAGAGTTTCCAGTGTACCGTGTGGACTCCCCAGTCCAGCAGAGAGCAGCTTCACTCCTGAATCCTGCACATCATTGGTACTCAGGTCCAGCTCTCTCAGACTAGAGGAGTTGGAGCTGAGAACTGAGGCCAGAGCTTCACAGCATCTCTCTGACAGATGACAGCCATTCAGCCTTCACACAAAATAAACACAACATGTTAGGAACTGTGAATCAAAGCACGTAGGATCTTCCAGCTTGGTGTGTCGGTGTGTGATTGATGCTGTTTCTATAAACAGGAAACAGCTGTAAATATAATATAATATAAACATATATACATATATGACTGTTTCCTGTTTATAGAAACAGAGCATCAAAGTCCTGTAACCGTTATAGGGAGAGGAGACAAAAGATTAAAAAAACTGGAATCCCGGGACGATCTTCGTCAGGGCATGGCTTTCTGGTGTTTTATGCCAACTGGTTTCCGAGCTATCTGGTTCCTAAGTGCGTGCATGGGGCTGATGTGATCGCCTTTACTTGAATGAGCCAGGGCTTGCAGGCACATTGAGTCAAACCGACCTGAGAGTTTCCAGTGTACAGTGTGGACTCCCCAGTCCAGCAGAGAGCAGCTTCACTCCTGAATCCTGCACATCATTGGTACTCAGGTCCAGGTCTCTCAGACTAGAGGAGTTGGAGCTGAGAACTGAGGCCAGAGCTTCACAGCATCTCTCTGACAGATGCCAGCCATTCAGCCTTCATACAAAATAAACACAACATGTTAGAAACTGGGACTAATGTTTTATATGAAATGTGTTATTAGACATGTTTCAGTAGTTTAACCAAATGTCAGTACAGTAGACCTTCAAAATATGACTTACTTAGAGGTCAGATAACTAAAGATTAAACAAAACTCCTGAAAATGTCCCTACAAAGACCCAGTTCTAAGAAGAAGCTGTTATTAAACTTTACTAAACAACTCTAAAGTTCACCTTACTGTCTGACTACATAATTATGAGTAGAATAGGAATGTAATAAAACATACACCTTATACCATCATTAACAAACTGGATATAACTTATACATTTTACTGTCATGGCAACACAACTAGAATTTGATTGAGGTCATGTGTTTAATCTAATGAGTGGTAATGGCGCTGCGATGCACACAAACTGCCAAGGTTTAGTTCAGTGCTGGAAGTTAAAGAGCGGCTGTATTGTGGGCCGGTGTGAGCGCTCTATTTGGAAACACGACACACTTAAGTTCCACTGAAGACGCGCTGCTTTGATCAGAAAATAAAAAAGTGGTTTGTACTTTGTGCAAAGTTTCAATGAAATTGCACCGCAGCACTAGCGCTATTTAATAGCATGTGAAGAAATGCTATAATCTAGAGGACCCAGAAAATTAAAGAAATCCTAATTGGAGTATATTTGCCAATGAGCAGCCGGTTATTATTAGTAGGTATTATTTAAAGTGAGTGAATCTGTTCAAATGAATGGACACAGATGGATGGTACGTGACCAAGGACTTCTAATAAAGGGGTGCAAACTGATTTGTTAGGGTTCCACCACATGAAAACGTTACTGGCACCAGCGCCACCAGTTGAAAATGTGTCTTGAGCCCTGAGAGGACAAATTTTACTTATTTATTTAGATCTGTTAACTTTCTGGATATAAATATGTTAACTGTCCTCTGATATGGAACTTGTGGTGTAACTGTTTATTGAGTCAAACTGACCTGAGAGTTTCCAGTGTACAGTGTGGACTCCCCAGTCCAGCAGAGAGCAGCTTCACTCCTGAATCCTGCACATCATTGGTACTCAGGTCCAGCTCTCTCAGACTAGAGAAGTTGGAGCTGAGAACTGAGGCCAGAGCTTCACAGCATCTCTCTGACAGATGACAGCCATTCAGCCTTCAAACAAAATAAACACAACATGTTAGGAACTAGGTTTAAAGAACTTACCCCTTTTACTTAAAAAATAATGAAGAAATTGTGTTTAAATATTTTATTAGATGTTTTATTAATTGAACTAATATATACTAGTAAATTCATCAGATCCTTAAATTATTATTTAATATTGGGTGTAAACTTCTTTATATTGAATAGTTGTTTTGTAGTGTTTGAAAATGGTTTTGTTTATTAATATTACTTTGTATTGTAGTTTTATGTATATTATGTATTGTACATCTACAGAGAAGTTTTGTATATTATAAGAAGTAATATTCCAATATTATGTATATTGTGTGCGATCACGAGATCAAAGACAGCATTTGTGCGCACGGGGGCGTCAGTTGCGCGCTGCTTCACTTTACGTGCGCACTCAATGAATCGTTTCTTCCTCACAGGCTTTATTATTGCTCTCGCGATAAGAGAAATACTGAGCGTTAGTGTTTACAATAATGATCTGCGCGCAGTCATTTTTGCTCGCGGTTTTTGTCAGTGATATGCCGCCATAAACGTTGCAGGCCTGTACGGCTCAGTGTCACAACATGAGAGACTCTTCGCTCTTAACGCGAGCAAAACAAAGTCCCGGTACCGTTATAGGGACAGGAGACGACGGATGAAGAAACTGGAATCCCGGGATGATCTTCGTCAGGGGAACCGCGCGCTACCTGACCCCCTGCTGTGGACTATCCTCGTGCGCTACTCTTATGATTTATATCCCGTTCAGAGGATGCTAAGGCGGTTAGCAAACCAAGCTAGCTTTACACCAAACGACCAAAACATCCCCGACACGAACAGAAACACGAATAAAACAATCCCCAAATCCACTCTCTCCCGTACTCATTTAACCGTCAAACAACTAACATGTAAATGTTTAAATATAATTTAGCTGGCGATCTATACAGAGAATAAAGTACTCTCCTCCTTTGTCCTCGTCTCTTCCCTCTCTCTACTTTTTCCCGCTCACTCGTTGTAACTTAAATTATAGTATTATGTATATTGTGTTGTGTGTATTATAATACATGTTATTAGTACACCTACAGAGATGTTTTGCATATTATTATAACTTTTATATTAGAGTATTATGTATATTGTGTTGTGTGTATTGTAATACATGTTATTAGTGAACCTACAGAGATGTTTTGTATATTATTATAACTTTTCTATTATATTATTATGCATATTGTATTGTGTATTGTAATACTTGTTATGAGTGAACCTACAGAGATGTTTTGGAGGCTTTGACCACTGGCAGCAGCCTCAGAAGACCCTCCTCTGAAGCAGAGTATTTCTTCAGGTCAAACACGTCCAGCTCCTCTTCTGATGACAGTAAGATGAAGACCAGAGCTGACCACTGAGCAGGGGAGAGAGATTCTGTGGAAAGAGTTCCTGATCTCAGGTACCGTTGGATCTCCTCCACTAGAGAACGGTCGTTCAGCTCATTCAGACAGTGGAACTGATTGATGCTTCTCTCTGGAGAGAGATCTTCATTTATCTTCTTCTTGATGTAAGACGCTGTTTTCTCATTGGTCCTTGAGCTATTTCCTGACTGTTCCAGCAGACCTCGTAGGAAAATCTGATTGGTCTCCATAGAGAGGCCCAGGAGGAAGCGGAGGAACAAGTCTAGGTGTCCGTTCTCACTCTGTAAGGCCTTGTCCACAGCGCTCTGGTAGAGGAGGAGGAGTTTATCTTCCCCGGAGGTTGGCTTTTCTTCTGAGAGCAGATTGACACCAGTGTCGATGAAGGACAGCAAGACATAAAGGGCAGCCAGAAACTCCTGGATGCTCAGATGGACAAAGCAGAACACCTTGTCCTGGTACAGCCCACACTCCTCTTTAAAGATCTGGGTGAACACTCCTGTGTACTCTGAGGCTGCCCTGATATCGATGTCACTCTTTGTCAGGTCTGCCTCGTAGAAGATCAGGTTGCCTTTCTCCAGCTGGTCAAAAGCCAGTTTTCCCAGAGAAACAATGATCTCCCGTTCTCTGAACTCCAGGGTGGATCTGTTTCAGCTCTCCCATGATACTTCCTGTTCCCCTGTATGGACTGAACTCTCAGGAAGTGGATGTACATCTGAGTCACGGTCTTGGGCATCTCTTCTCCTCTCTGGGATGTTTTGAAGAAGTCCTCCAGAACTGTAGCAGTGATCCAACAGAAGACTGGGATGTGACACATGATGTGGAGGCTTCGAGATGTCTTGACGTGGGAGATGATTGTGCTGGCCAGCGTCTCCTCTCTGAATCTCTTCCTGAAGTACTCCTCCTTCTGTGGGTCGGTGAACCCTCTCACCTCTGTCACCATGTCAACACACTTAGCTGGGATCTGATTGGCTGCCGCAGGGCGTGTGGTTATCCAGATGCGAGCAGAGGGAAGCAGGTTGCCCCTGATGAGGTTTGTCAGCAGCACGTCCACCGAGGTTGGCTCTGTGACATCAGTCCAGATCTGGTTGTTCTGGAAGTCCAGAGGAAGTCGACACTCATCCAGACCATCCAAGATGAAGACAACGTGGAACCGGTCGTATCTGCAGATTCCTGCTTCTTTGGTCTCAATAAAGAAGTGATGAAGAAGTTCCACCAAGCTAAACTCTTTCCCTTGCAGTAAATTCAGCTCTCTGAAAGTGAAGAGAAATGTGAAGTGTATGTCGTGGTTGGCTTTGCGTTCAGCCCAGTCCAGAGTGAACTTGTGTGTTAAGACGGTTTTACCAATGCCAGCCACTCCAGTTGTCATCATTGTTCTGATTGGTCGATTTTGTCCAGGTAAGGGTTTAAAGATGTCTTCACATTTTATTGGTGTTTCCACCTTGGCTGGTTTCCTAGAAGCTCTTTCAATCAGTCTGACCTCATGTTCCTTGTTGACTTCTCCACTGCCTCTCTCTGTGATGAAGAGCTCTGTGTAGAAGTCATTCAGACCTGTTGGCTGTCCTGCTTTAGAGATTCCCTCAAACACACACCTGAACTTCTCCTTCAGATGGGACTTGATTTTATGTTGGCACTCGACAGCAGCAGATCCTAAATGAGAAAGCATCAGAAGACACCAGTTAGTGGATGGTGACATCAGTGGAAACATGTTAATATTTCCTGTAAAAATGAACTTCATGATATTTAGTGGCTTCATTATTTGTGGTTGTAGAAGCTGGTCGTGTCAAGGACTGCATGTTACAGATTCAAAATGTTAAGGATTATTTCGTTATTTCAACATCAATAGGATTGGCCTAATGATAGTAAATCAGTCGAAAGTGACTTGCTATGCTGAAATAACAAGACAGTGTTGCATCTCTTCCACTGAGTTATTCTGCTGTTGATCTGCAGTGTAATGTTTAATATTCTTTAACCTGATACCCCACAATAACCCAACATATCTGGATCAAACCATTTAACCTGATAGACCCACAATAACCCTACATATCTGGATCAAACCATTTAACCTGATAGACCCACAATAACCCTACATATCTGGATCAAACCATTTAACCTGATAGACCCGCGATAACCCTATATATCTGGATCAAACCATTTAACCTGATATACCAACAATAATCCTACATATCAGGATCAAACCATTTAACTTGATAGACCCACAATAACCCTACATAGCTGGATCAAACAATTTAACCTGATTCTCCCAGAGTAACCCTACATATCTGGATCAAACCATTTAACCTGATAGACCCACAATAACCCTATATATCTGGATCAAACCATTTAAGCTGATAGACCAACAATAACCCTACATATCAGGATCAAACCATTTAACCTGATAGACCCACAATAACCCTACATATCTGGATCAAACCATTTGACCTGATTCTCCCAGAGTAACCCTACATATCTGGATCAAACCATTCAACCTGATAGACCAACAATAACCCAACATATCAGGATCAAACCATTTAACATGATACCCCCACAGTTACCCTATTTAACCTGAGACCCCCAGAAAAACCCTACATATCTGGATCAAACCATTTAACCCCCAAGAGGAAAGATATCTCCACATTAAAGAGTTACAAATGTAGAAATCTCACATTATGTAATTTAGTCTGAACTGTGCAAAAAAAAGGAGTTTCATACTGCTCTTCAAAATAAGTATTTAATCTCTGTTTTTAAGATAAGAGTATCTTCTGCCCTTCTAAATAATTGTCCTCTGTCTTCAAAATAAGAGTGTCTTACCGCCCCACAGTATGTCAGCCAGTTCCTCCTGGTTCATCTCCATCAGGCAGAGCTTTGTGATGTCTACTACTCCCTCTGTGGCGCGCCTCCTCTGCTCCTCGTCCTTACCATCCACCTCCTCCTCCATCTGACTCTCTGAGCATTGTGGGTAATCTGGGAAGAGACCCCTCCAGAGCTTCTTCAGCTCCTTGTCTAGAAAAGCGTGTGCGTTCTCCTCAGCCCTCTGGAACAGAACAAACATCAAGGAGATCTTTACTCTGAACCAACTGAGGACATCAGAAACATCTGTCCTAGATTCACATCCCGCTGGTCTAAAGAGGAAAGCCTGGAGACTATTAGCACCACAAGAGATGCTTTTTAATGTTCATGTAGAGCTAAAGTCAAATGTCTTGTTGGACATTTACACACCTTGATCAGCTTTGTTTGATGCTGCTGTACAGACTGAGCACTGGTAACCTTTGACCTCTCCTGGTGTTGTCTATGGAGAACACACACACACACACACACACACACACACACACACACACACACACACACACACACACACACACAATCTATTATATTTTGAAACAATCCACAACCAAGTGCCCTCCTGCCCTCAGAACCCACAGCTAGGACCAGAAAAACCCAGAGATCATCACCAGGACTTCCCTCACCCACACAATCCAGAGACTTGTCACTCAACATTGATTGCTCCACATCAACCACATCACTAAAACAGCCTTATCCCTCCTCTCATTCACATCATGTCAACCACATCACTAAAACAGCCTTATCCCTCCTCTGATTCAAACCATGTCAACCACATCACTAAAACAGCATTATCCCTCCTCTCATTCACACCATGTCAACCAGATCACTAAAACAGCCTTATCCCTCCTCTCATTCACACCATGTCAACCACGTCACTAAAACAGCCTTATCCCTCCTCTCATTCACACCATGTCAACCACATCACTAAAACAGCCTTATCCCTCCTCTCATTCACACCATGTCAACCACATCACTAAAACAGCCTTATCCCTCCTCTCATTCACACCATGTCAACCACATCACTAAAACAGCCTTATCCCTCCTCTGATTCACACCATGTCAACCACATCACTAAAACAGCATTATCCCTCCTCTCATTCACACCATGTCAACCAGATCACTAAAACAGCCTTATCCCTCCTCTCATTCACACCATGTCAACCACGTCACTAAAACAGCCTTATCCCTCCTCTCATTCACACCATGTCAACCACATCACTAAAACAGCCTTATCCCTCCTCTCATTCACACCATGTCAACCACATCACTAAAACAGCATTTTTCCTCCCAAAGAACATTGCCTACCTCCCCCCCCCGATCTTTCACTGCTGAAGAAACCCTCATCCATGTCTCAGACCAGTCACTCTCTAAATCCTCACCTCTTCTCAATAGACTGATTTCCATCTTTAAACACTTCAGGTAGAGCCATAGAGCGGTCACTCTTCATGGAGACACAGCTGGGTCCAGGGGAGTCTGCTCTCTCCTGCTGGACTCTTAGAAAAACAAGAACCAGGATTTATTGATGTTAGATAAACATACTGTATTTCAAAAATATAATCACGCACACACACACACACACACACACACACACACACACACACACACACACACACACACACACACACACACGTCAACCACGTCACTAAAACAGCCTCATCCCTCCTCTCATTCCCACCATGTCAACCACATCACTAAAACAGCCTTATCCCTCCTCTCATTCACACCATGTCAACCACATCACTAAAACAGCCTTATCCCTCCTCTCATTCACACCATGTCAACCACATCACTAAAACAGCCTTATCCCTCCTCTCATTCACACCATGTCAACCACATCACTAAAACAGCCTTATCCCTCCTCTCATTCACACCGTGTCAACCACATCCCTAAAACAGCCTTATCCCTCCTCTCATTCACACCATGTCAACCACATCACTAAAACGGCCTTATCCCTCCTCTCATTCACACCATGTCAACCACATCACTAAAACGGCCTTATCCCTCCTCTCATTCACACCATGTCAACCACATCACTAAAACAGCCTTATCCCTCCTCTCATTCACACCATGTCAACCACATCACTAAAACAGCCTTGTCCCTCCTCTCATTCACATCATGTCAACCACATCACTAAAACAGCCTTATCCCTCCTCTCATTCACACTATGTCAACCACATCACTAAAACAGCCTTATTCCTCCTCTCATTCACACCATGTCAACCACATCACTAAAACAGCCTTATCCCTCCTCTCATTCACACCATGTCAACCACATCACTAAAACAGCCTTATCCCTCCTCTCATTCACACCATGTCAACCACATCACTAAAACAGCCTTATCCCTCCTCTCATTCACACCATGTCAACCACATCACTAAAACAGCCTTATCCCTCCTCTCATTCACACCATGTCAACCACATCACTAAAACAGCATTTTTCCTCCCAAAGAACATTGCCTACCTCCCCCCCCGATCTTTCACTGCTGAAGAAACCCTCATCCATGTCTCAGACCAGTCACTCTCTAAATCATCACCTCTTCTCAATAGACTGATTTCCATCTTTAAACACTTCAGGTAGAGCCATAGAGCGGTCACTCTTCATGGAGACACAGCTGGGTCCAGGGGAGTCTGCTCTCTCCTGCTGGACTCTTAGAAAAACAAGAACCAGGATTTATTGATGTTAGATAAATATGCTGTATTTCTAAAATATAATCACACACACACACACACACACACACACACACACCATGTCAACCACATCACTAAAACAGCCTTATCCCTCCTCTGATTCACACCATGTCAACCACATCACTAAAACAGCATTATCCCTCCTCTCATTCACACCATGTCAACCACATCACTAAAACAGCCTTATCCCTCCTCTCATTCACACCATGTCAACCACATCACTAAAACAGCCTTATCCCTCCTCTCATTCACACCATGTCAACCACATCAACAGCTTTTTCCACCCAATCAGTTATATGAATGTATAGACGTCTGATAAATGCTGTATCTTTATAATATCCAATCAATCCTTACCTCTCCTCAATAGACTGATTTCCATCTTCAAACACTTCAGGTAGAGCCATAGAGCGGTCACTCTTCATGGAGACACAGCTGGGTCCAGGGGAGTCTGCTCTCTCCTGATGCTCTGGGCTTCAACACAACACACACACAGCTTTTACTCAGACTAATGATGGAGTCATGATGTATCACTGCTGAGCTCTGAGATGGACAACAGTCATAGACAGTGAGAGATCCTCTTCTTACCTCTTAGCTTTGCTCTGGCGGCCATGTTCCCCAGACAGAGTGGTTTTAGAGGTAGGACCCCCCTCCTCTCTCTCCTCATTCATAGTAGACTGGAGACCTGGACACAAACACAACTCATTGATCACTTGAACTTTAGCTGTTAATTGAGAGAGTAGATCATTGTAACTACATCACACTAAAGTGTTATAGACGTCATAGACCATCAATATTAACCCCACAACATAACCACACTGACCTCACTACAGTACAGATGTGTACAGCAGATGAGAATATTAAACACATTGGAGACTGTAACAGATTGTGCTTAAACTAATACAATTTACGTGAACAACTCATTGTAGTACAATTAAAAGTTAAGAATGTTTGAATCACTTTTCCACTGGAACAAAGTCTGAATTTTGTCACTTTACTGAACCACAGATTCCATCTAAATCAACTGGTGAAGCTCAATACATCTATATGGTATCCTCTTATTATCGTGATATAATACAGTTTATTTCAGCATTACGAGGAGGCACTGGCCAACGAGTCTCTTTCTCTCCCTCTATGGCTCCAGCTGTGGTTTAAACCATAGGAACAGAGTCTATACCCGCAGGAACCCCCTGTGAAAGTGGTACAGTCCAGCAACACGTCACTAGGAGCATTTATATAACGGGCCCATCCCCAGTCGTCTGCGCAACGCACAAATATTTAACTTGTGTTTTAAATATGAGGACATTGAAAGGATTTCTGTCACGTCCTTCTTTTCATGTTGAGTAGCATCAAGACAAACGAATCACTTGAATATTGAACGCGATGTTCAATTTACCACATGGCTCAGAAAAGCACAACAGTGAAAGATTAACTAACGTTGTATTTCTCTAAAGTAAACTGTCTTTAGTTGATAAGCGTTACACTGACACATTTACCAAGATGAGATCATTATAATATACCATTAACCCAAAGACAATATAAACTGTAGTAAACGGTAGAACTACCGTATCTATACCATGATTAAAATGTGTTCTGCCCCATACGGCATACATTTATAAAAGTATAAATGCAAGGGAAGAAAAGGAGGTCGAAGTGTTCCTAAAAGAAGTTAATCAGGGAAAAGGATTTAAAAGTGGATTTAGAGAAAGATTGAGCTTTGTGTCTGCTCACTGCAGAAGACTGAAGTTCAAAGGAGGAAGCAGACTTGAACGTTTAAGGGAGGAAGCGATGTTGTCATCATCTGGCATCACGTGTTTTCAGGGAAAGAGAAGGTTTGGAGAGGGGTCTGTCTGCAGGCTGCAAGTCCCCCTACGCCCCCTGCGACAAGTCACGCCCCCTGTGACACGTCATGCCCCCTGTGACACGTCACGTCCCCTTTGACACGCCCCCTGTGACACGTTACGCCCCCTGTGACATGTCACGCCCCCTATGACACGTTACGCCCCCTGTGACACGCCCCCTGTGACACGCCCCCCTGTGACACGTCACGCCCCCTGTGACACGTCACGCCCCCTGCGACACGTCACGCCCCCTGTGACACGTTACGCCCCGTGACACGCCCCCTGCGACACGTCACGCCCCCTGCGACACGTCACGCCCCCGTGACACGTCACGCCCCCTGTGACACGTCACGCCCCCTGTGACACGTTACGCCCCCGTGACACGTTACGCCCCCTGCGACACGGCCACTGTGACACGTCACGCCCCCTGTGACACATTAGCCCCCTGCGACACGCCCCCTGTGACACGTTACGCCCCCGTGACACGGCCACTGTGACACGTTACGCCCCCGTGACACGTCACGCCCCCTGTGACACATTAGCCCCCTGCGACACGCCCCCTGTGACACGTTACGCCCCCGTGACACGTTACGCCCCCTGTGACACGTCACGCCCCCTGCGACACGGCCACTGTGACACGTTACGCCCCCTGTGACATGTTACGCCCCCTGTGACACGCCCCCTGTGACACGTTACGCCCCCTGTGACACGCCCCCTGTGACACGCCCCCTGTGACACGAAGAATAACAGATTCAAGTTAAACCAATTATGAAAAGTGTTTTTGCTTCATTGTCTTGGAAAGAGCCTTTCAACTCCTTGAGTTGGGTTAACTTTAAGTTGCTTCAAAGTCTGGAGAACACGACTGCCAAATAACAGTAGTTCAAACTGTTTGAGCAAAAACTGCTCAAACCAGGGGGGCAAAACATTAAATATTAAAAAGGTGGCAAAACATTACCTTGAGCCAAGAGTTGAAAAGGTTCAAAAGTGCATCCAGCCACATAAAAACAGTTAATACTGCAGTATCCTGCAAGATCATTTACAGAGAGGAATGTGGTAGGTCCTTCCACACCCCTCTGAAAATGTGTTCCAGTTCACCACACCTGACGACACAAGAACAGAATGGTTCATGTGTTAAACATAGCTTCAGGTTAGTATTTCTTTATGTGAAACTTTCTGGTAGCAGTGTTTCCTCGGTAACCATTTGATACAGACACATGTTCTTTTTCCCAGCCAATATTTATTAAGGTATATGCCGCCAGAAAGTAAAGAATATTGCCTACTTTATTAACAACGCTAAGCGAGGTAGGTTAAGTTGTATACCAATATGTGTCACTACTGTACGAAAAATGATACACAGTTATTGTCGTGGATAAACACAACACTTAAACAAACTAAGAGAGGTCGAGAAAGCCGAAGTTTGAAAGAGAAAGACTTTACCATCACTTGTAGCAAGTAACAACAAAACCTGAGTTGGTTTGCAAAGAACTCCCGTTTAGGATCAGGCTTCAGGTTACATTCCCAAAATGTGTGGATTCCTCCTACATGCAGTGGCCAATCACAACACCCTATGCATTAGGCCTGGAAAGTAGGCACTTCCCCTGTGTCCCCCACCCAAGTTTCACACTAATATTATATACAATTATCATCCTTCATAGATAACATCATAAAGAATTGACTGCTTGAACATTAGTTATATCACATGTAAGGCAGTGGGATACTCTGTGATTAAAATCCACTCGTTACCTTATTATTAAACCGATATAAAGCAGACATAATCAACCACATGTGTTTAAGAGATGAAATTGTCTACCAATGATCACTGGCTTGAGGTAGTTGTGACAAAATGTGTGACAAAAACAATCCTGAGTAAAGTATAACCAAAGAAAATGCCTCTACCACATATATGAGTTAACATAAAGATGTGACATGGATGGGCACAATGGAAATCATTTCTACTCCGACTATAAACAAACAGTCCACCAATTGACACAAATATTTAACTTGTGATTTAAATATAAAGACATTCAGAGGATTTCTGTCATGTCCTTCTTTTCATTTTGAGTAGCATCAAGACAAACGAATCACTTGAATATTGAACGCAATGTTCAATTTACCACTCGGGTCAGAAAAGCACAACAGTGAAACATTAACTAACGTTGTATTTCTCTAAAGTAAACTGTCTTTAGTTGATAAGCGTTTTACTGACACATTTACCAAGATGAGATCATTATTATATACCAGTAACCTAAAGACAATATAAACTGTAGTAAACTGTAGGCCTACCTTATCTATTCCGTGATTAAAATGCGTTGTGCCCCATACGGCATAAATTTATTAAAGTATAAATGCAAGGGAAGAAAATGAGGATGAAGTGTTCCTAAAACAAGTTAATCAGGGGAAAAATTTTTTAAGTGGATTTAGAGAAAGATTGAGCTTCATGGCTGCTCACTATGGAAAGGAGGAATGAGGAAGCGATGTTTTCCAAACAGTCATCTGGCATCACGTGTTTTCAGGGAAAGAGACGGTTTGGAGAGGGGTCTGTCTGCAGGCTGCAAGACCCCCTACACGCCCCCCGTGACACGTCACAACCCCTGTGACACGCCCCTGTGACACGTCACGCCCCCTGTGACACGTCACGCCCCCTGTGACACGCCCCCCGTGACGTGTCACGCCCCCGTGACACGTCACGCCCCCTGTGACACGCCCCCTGTGACACGTTACGCCCCCTGTGACATGTCACGCCCCCTATGACACGTCACGCCCCCTGTGACACATCACGCCCCTGTGACACGCCCCCTGTGACACGTCACGCTCCCTGTGACACGCCCCCTGTGACACATCACGCCCCCTGTGACACGTTACGCCCCCTGTGACACGACACGCCCCCTGTGACACGTTACGCCCCCTGTGACACGTCACGCCCCCTGTGACCAGTTACGCCCCCAGTGACACTTCACGCCCCCTGTGACACGTTACGCCCCCTGTGACACGTCACGCCCCCTGTGACAAGCCCCCTGTGACACGTTACGCCCCCTGTGACATGTTACGCCCCCTGTGACACGCCCCCTGTGACACGTCACGCCCCCTGTCACACGTCACGCCCCCTGTGACACGTCACGCCCCCTGTGACACGTCACGCCCCCTGTGACACGTCACGCCCCGTGACACGTCACGCCCCGTGACACGCCCCCTGTGACACGCCCCCGGTGACACGTCACGCCCCCGTGACACGCCCCCTGTGACACGCCCCCTGTGACTGAGATTCAAGTTAAACCAATTGTGAAAAGTGTTTTTGCTTCATTGTCTTGGAAAGAGCCTTTCAACTCCTTGAGCTGATTTAACTTTAAGTAGCTTCAAAGTCTGGAGAACACGACTGCCAAATAACAGTAGTTCAAACTGTTTGAGCAAAGACTGCTCAAACCAGGGGGGCAACACATCAAATATTAAAAAGGTGGCAAAACATTACCTTGAGCCAAGAGTTGAAAAGGTTCGAAGGTGCATCCAGCCACATAAAAACAGTTAATACTGCAGTATCCTGCAAGATCATTTACAGAGAGGAATGCGGTAGGTCCTTCCACACCCCTCTGAAAATGTGTTCCAGTTCACCACACCTGACGACACAAGAACAGAAGGGTTCATGTGTTAAACATAGCTTCAAATTATTATTTCTTTATGTGAAACTTTCTGGTAGCAGTGTTTCCTTGGTATTCATTTAACTGACTGTCAAGCCACACACACACACACACACACACACACACACACACACACAAACCTATTTTTTATTCAATTGTTTAATGCGGTAACCATTTGATACAGACACATGTTCTTTTTCCCAGCCAATATTTATTAAGTTATATGCCGCCAGAAAGTAAAGAATATTGCCTACTTTATTAACAACGCTAAGCGAGGTAGGTTAAGTTGTATACCAATATGTGTCACTACTGCATGAAAAATGATACACAGTTATTGTCGTGGATAAACACAACACTTTAACAAACTAAGAGAGGTTGAGAAAGCCGAAGTTTGAAAGAGAAAGACTTTACCATCACTTGTAGCAAGTAACAACAAAACCTGAGTTGGTTTGCAAAGAACTCCCGTTTAGGATCAGGCTTCAGGTTACATTCCCAAAATGTGTGGATTCCTCCTACATGCAGTGGCCAATCACAACACCCTATGCATTAGGCCTGGAAAGTAGGCACTTCCCCTGTGTCTCCCACCCAAGTTCCCCACTAATTGTATATACAATTATCCTCCTTCATAGATAACATCATAAAGAATTGACCGCTTAAACATTAGTTATATCACATGTAAGGCAGTGAGATTCTCTTAAAATCCACTTGTTACCTTATTATTAAACCGATATAAAGCAAACATAATCAACCACAAGTGTTTAAGAGATGAAATTGCCTACCAATGATCACTGGCTTGAGGTAGTTGTGACAAAAACAATCTTGAGTAAAGTATAACCAAAGAAAATGCCTCTACCACGTATATGAGTTAACATAAAGATGTGACATGGATGGGCACAATGGAAATCATTGACAATAAACATACAGTACACCAATTGACAACAATACCACAGTGTGTGATTGTGGAAAACATTCATAAAGCAGACAATGTTTAACTTTGACTGAAACATTAACTAACTACTCAACCTTAACATATACACACTTTATATTCTGTGAATTGTCACTGGGCCACTTTATAATTTATACTGTTTATAATTTATACTGTTTATACTGTTATTACTGTTTGTCCTTACTTGAGCATTTACTTGAATAATTATTTTTCCTTATTATTACTTTAGGATTTTAAAACGGGCCCATCCCCAGTCTTCTGCGCAACACACAAATATTGAACTTGTGATTTAAATATAAGGACATTCAGAGGATTTCTGTCATGTCCTTCCTTTCATTTTGAGTAGCATCAAGACAAACGAATCACTTAAATATCAAATGCAATGTTCAATTTACCACACTGGTCAGAAAAGCACAACAGTGAAACATTAACTAACGTTGTATTTCTCTAAAGTAAACTGTCTTTAGTTGATAAGCGTTACACTGACATTATTCCCAAGATGAGATCATTATTATATACCAGTAACATAAAGACAATATAAACGGTAGTAAACTGTATGCCTACCTTATCTATTCCATGATTAAAATGTGTTCTGCCCCATACGGCATAAAGTTATAAAAGTATAAACGCAAGGGAAGAAAAGGAGGTTAAAGTGTTCCTAAACCAAGTAAATCAGGCAAAAGTGATTTAAAGACGATCTAGAGAAAGACTGTGTTAAGAGCTCCTCGCTGAGAAAGACCTAAGTTTAAATGAGGAAGAGACAGGACTATGGCGCACTGGGGAGTCCAGACAGCCAATCACAGCCTCGGATAACTCACAGGAACCGCCTCCTTTCTGTGCTAGCCAATCGGGGGCTGGCCCCGTTAGAGGCTGTCGTCAATTGTCACATGTTTTGAGCGAAAGCCAAGCCTTCAGACACGCTCACAGACACAGCCACGCGCAGACACAGCCGCGTGCACACACACACACACAGACGCGCGCAGACACAGCCGCACACACACACACACACACAGACGCGCGCAGACACAGCCACACACACACAGACGCGCGCAGACACCCCCCTCCCCCACACACACAGACCCGCGCAGACACAGCCACACACACACACACACACACACACACACACACACACACACACACACACACACACACACACACACACACAGCGCTGCTTGCGCCTCTACTTCCTACTCTGACTGAATCCGCTGTCTGCTGCTCTCATAGCTCTGCTGCTCGTGTGTGCACTGTGCGCGTGCACGCCAGGGCGCATTCCTGCAGCAAGCGTAGCGGCAGTAAACACATCTGTTCTATTTCATGTAGGCTACGCCGTCTAGGCTTCGCCTTATGGGCTTGTGCCTTGGACCGCTGAGTGTGTCTTTGGCTCTGTGCTTTTATATGCTTTACTGCGGAGCCCTAACTGCGGACCAATAGAAACGGGCGGGGATTACGCACACACCTACTGGAGCTGCTGAGAAGGATTCTCCGTCGGCAGGCCGACTCGCTGCTGCAAGTTCACTGCTCCACTAAACGCTGCTGCGTTTGTTCTACACGCTGAAACGCGTCTATCACATGCAGTTCACCTTTAGAATCAGTGAAACGCTTCTACATCCTGTTTATTGATGCGGGTTTTGTCATGACGGGATGTGCAAAGCGTGTGTATAATCATACCAAACGGAGCTCTCCCGTGATGGATGGTGTGTGTTCATGTCATAGAAAGAGTGTGCTTCATTGAACTTCTCCACTGTCCGGTCAGCTGCGTGCTTCTTTAGCCGATACATTCTGTGGGTTTCACAGACCTCCTTTCCTGCATTCTAGTGCATTTGTAAGGGTGGAAAGACCAGAGTAAGAAACACACAGAACATCTGTTTGAAAAATGATGTGTATTCCTAAAAAAAGAAAAAAGTATATATATATTTATATACTTTTTTTCTTTCCTGGAGGAACATGGGTTGTGAGTGCAGCTCACACATCAATGGCAGACAATACAGTACCTGTGCATTGTAACACACACACACAATAACCACAACACTCAAAGTTTTACCAGTTCACACACTTTGCTGTACTGTACTGAATTAAAATAAGGTTAACCTTAAACTGCAAACTGAAACACACGCAGCCTTTTCTTTGTCAGCGACACTAGGAGCAGGGCTGCTGTTTCAACTGTGTATTTCGGAGTCCTCCTTTAGTTGGATTTGTTTCTTTGATCTGAACAGCATCCACATGGCACCCCCTATGTAGTTCGCCTCCTCTATTTGTGTGTGTGTGGTTGGTTATCCAAGTTCCTTGTTAATAAATAACTTTGCCAAAAATACCTGGTTTTATGTTGCCTCCCCTTTCCCTAGCGAACTGGGACCTAACACATGTTGAAGTCATCCCAACACATTTCCATTGTTTTTGGCTTTGTCTCGCTTGCTGTCTATATATTATGTGAATAAATAAGTAGGCCCACTACATTTATAATGGTTAAAATAGCGTGTACAAAACTCTGTTAATAAGCATTAACCAACGCTTAGCTTTGAAAACAAAATACCCTTTTGAAATTAATGAAATAATCAAACAGTCACAGAAATACCAGTTCGGTTTAGAATTTATTGTCATCTCGCCTTTACACCAAATTACAGAAAACTATCAATGCATCAATGAAAGTATCAAAACTATTGAATAAAAACAGTTACATTTACAATCAATCAACATCACAAATTTTAACTTTGTAGAACCAGCTCAGTTAACCCTATGGAAGATCTTAAAAGACACTTCCTCTCATTGTACATCCATAGGTCCAGATGCATGTATTCCAAATGTACATCCAGATAACTGGTCATCATCAACAAACGTTTCATCAAGAATTATAACCTGCATGCAAACCTCAGTCAGCCGGTCTATGTGTGTGGCTACAACCGACACAGAGACACTGAGGCACTTTTAGTGCATAAGCCAACTCCAAGATAGAGGTCCTCCTGGGTGAAGGTGGCCTGGAAGGTGTGGATGTGTGTCAGTGTGTCTGAGGACCCTCCTACATCTGGGGACACTCTGTAGAAGGACAGAGTGCCAGCAGGCCGGTCCAGATACACTCCTACTCTGTTAGAAGGCTCAGGGAGAAGCGGGAATGTTCTAATACCATTGTGCCAGGCAGTGTAACCACCATCATGACAATAAAGAATCCAGGAATTGTGATTCCTTCCAAGCCTGCTTTCACCAGCACTTCCTCTTCTTGAGATTCCTCTGTATGTCACGCCTATCTCAACACGTTGTTTCCTCTCTACCTCCCAGTAACAGCGGCCAGTCAGAGCCTCTCTACACAACACCTGGGGCCAGTATTCAAATCCCTCTGGGTGATAAGGATACGACTGCTCCTCTCTAACCAGTGCCACCTTTCTGTTGTCCTCAGACAGAGAGAGTTGTCTGTGGGCTGTGTTTGGGTCCAGTGTGATTTCAAAGGCATCTGACGGGGAAAAAAAAAAGACATGTTTAGAATAATTACCATTATTATACACACTTTAACTTTTAAAAAGGTTCCAATACAGACATTGTAATACACCTTCAAAGAGACACCTGTACGTACCCATAAGTATACATACGTACAATTTCAAATAAGGATTTTTTCCCCCTAGTTCTACTAAAGACCATCACCACTAATAGTAGTAGTTTAAATCCAACATGAAATAAATGCATCGTTATAATCATTTAATAAATATGTTATGTTATGTCTAATATGATAGTAATAATTAAATTAATAAAGATTATATATCACCACAAATTATAGTAAGTAATACATTCATAATAATAAATAGGCCTAGTAAGAATGATGATAATAAAACAGTAGTCTAGAGTGCAATTTAAAATACACACAATAAAAACATTTTTTAAAGTTTGTATCATGATTGATTTTGTCCAATCATAACAACCACGCTACTATTTATCATAATTAATAAATAACACTAAGAATACCTATTGTTTTACGGACTTCACCTACTGCTGTGTGGATGGACTTTCCATCTAAACAGTTGGTGTGTGTTGTGATGAATCAAACGGATAAGACACTTACACTTCTTTAGAGTTGATTTCAGGACAGGCAGATTCTTCAAATCCATGTTCAGTGTCTCCTCCAGCTGATCAGCTTTGTAAATTCTTCCTGAGGAGAAGCTCTGCCTCGTGAGAACACATATACATTGTGTAAATCTCTTAGGGTTGTCTGGGAGTTTCTTCACTACATCTCCATCATGTACTTGTTTTCCATCCTCAGACAGGATGAGATGGGGATGAGCTGTATCAGGATCCAGAGTCACACCTACTTCATACTGCTGGACCCTCTTCAGTTCAGCAGCACACAGCTTCTTTATCTCCATGTTCAGTGTCTTCTTCAGCTGATCCAGGGATCTCCTCAAGGTCCCTACGTATGACCGAGGACAGACCTCCACTGTCGTCCAGTCCCTGGTGGGTGGAGGATCCTTCAGGGATCTGAAGGTCTGGAGGAAGTGGAGGTGGTCTTCAGTGTGTGAGAGATGCTTCACCTCTGAGCTTCTATTAGTCAGAACTTGTATTTCCTGCTCCAGCTCTTTGATGAGGTCTTCAGCTTCTTTCTCTGTGGATTTCAGTTTTGCTTCAATCGTTTTGTTGAGAACCTCCCGCCACTTTTCAATGGAGCGCATCAGAGCAGTGAAGATCTGCACACCCTCAGCTAACTCGTTTGCTGCATCTGAATTCCTGCAATCTACTGTGTCCTTGATCTCCTGAATCTTTAGTTTTCTCTCCTTGATCATCTGCTGAACTTCAGACTCAATCTTCCCCAGCTTGGTCGTCTTCACTTCATATTCCTCCTTTAGAGGTACAACAGGATGGGACCTGTGGTCCGTCACTGTGCAGCACAGACACACACACACCTGTTCAGTCTGGCAGAAGAGCTCCAGAAATCGGTCGTGTTTCTTACACATCCTGTCTTCCAGACGGTCCATAGGCTCGACCAGCCGATGTCTCTTCAGAACTGCGACTCTCTGATGTGGCTCCAGGTGGGTTTGGCAGTAAGAGATAAAACACACTAGGCAGGACTTCACAGCCTTCAGCTGGGTCCCAGTACAGACGTCACAGGGAACTTCTCCTGGTTCAACACAAGGCTGCTCTTTGACTCGTACAGAACTTCTAAAGTGATCAACCATCTCTGATATGAAGGTATTGACCTGTAAATCAGGTCTTGTCTGGAACAGTTTGATACAAACATGACATTTATACTGGACTTGGCCGTCCCAGTGTGTTGTTATACAGGTTCTGCAGAAGTTGTGTCCACATGGTGTGGTGACTGGGCTGTTGAACACATCCAGACAGATGGGACATGAAAGGTTATCCTCAAACCAGGAAGAATTGGATGCCATTCCTAGAAAAAAAAATATGAAAATTTAATTACCATTTAAACTATACGTTATATGTTGTATACATGTAATAATGTGTTAATATTCATAAATGTGTTGTTATTTCAAGCAAAGCTCTTGAGCCAACAGGTCGGTACAACAGCACTGAACATAAACACACTGGTCACTATGGACTCTCACACCGCTACCACCGCGAATGAAGGAGCCAACTGCACTCACACACAGGGAAGATTCTAACGCCACTACTACTCTGATCCATACTGCTTATCCAGCCGCTACTTTAACGCTGCTCTTATCGCTTCTTTTAGAAGAAGACAAGTTAAGAACAAGACATCTTTCTTCAACAGCAACACCGTACACAGGTTTTGAATATATAACTATTATAGACTCTATACTATTGAGAGAATTGAAATGTGATACAAACAAATAGAAATCAATAAACAAGAGAAAAGAAAAGACAGTGGCATAGAGCAACAGGGATGGGGTCTGCATGCAGCTGGGCCTCAAAAAGGCCTGAAGCCTTATCTGAACAGTTCTTCTGAAGGAAGATCTGCTTTTTTTCCTTTCCTGGTAATCATTCTGGATGAACGATCACCAGGAAGTAAATATATTTCCTTTGTTCCTCAAATACCGCTTGCAGCGCCGGGTACGTCGGAGCTCATCGATACTTAGATTAGATTACACTTTATATACTACAGTGTGTAATAGTATCATGGGGCCACCCCAGGGGCCCCGGTTAACTCCCGCTTTTGGGACCCATCCCTACTCACGCATGCGTCCTCCTCGTGAAGAACGCCCTGATGCTTTAACACCAAACTAACTTTGTCAAAGTCCCGTTTTGGCCTCGCCTGGTCGGGTTCAACCAAAGCGCACAGAGCGCGGCCCCGCTCCAAACAGGACGCCGAGCACCGAGCACGCGCTGGTGGAATCCGACGAGGCGACACAATAGAGCACGTGAAGGTTGGTTTCGCTAAGCATCAACATCACGTGTTCACACGGAGCGCAGGAGACCCGTGTGGGGCTAACGCTACAGTACAACATGGCGCCCTGCGGACAGGACGGCAACAATGAGGATTAGAGGTTCAATGTGTTGGACCCACCTTGGAATGTTTCTCTCCCGGCTCTCCGCTTTAAAACGTCTTGTTCTTCGTCTCCGGAGAGGCTAACGCGTTCACGTCGTCTCTTCGTCATGTCGTCCTTTCGTCGGTTGGATTTCCGTAAACTTCCGTTTCCTGAACAAGAGAGGGCTCTTTATACAGAGCTCCAGGCTCGGGCCCGCCCCCTCGGTACTTCCGGTTCGAGTTTGGAGAAGGAAGTGACGTTTGAAACGGTGTACTCCTGAATAGACGATAATATCGTCCCATACACATCCAACAACGATAGGTTGCACCAGGTCCTTTTAACATCAGAAACGGAAAGAATAAACCTCGCGGAAAAAAACGGAGTACTAATTCTAATTAACCAGCGTATGAAATAAATCAACTACGGATATCCATTAGTCTTAGCCTTTTATTCTAGCCAGCCACCAGTCATTTCATTTGCGACAACACAGTCCAAGTGTAAACTAGTGGCAGGTCGCGGTGGAGGGCCTTTATGAGAAATGGCTTTGCGTTATTTAATACAGCCACGTTTTGAAGACGTGCTGCTGCCTGTCCCTAATCCATTGCACTTTTGCTCTTCTTCGTATTCTTATAATTATTACTGCTGATGTTTTATTTTTTTATATTTGTTTAAATGATATTGTGTTTTATAGATATTATAACTTCTTTCTACTGCTAGGCCGAGGAGCCAGAACAAAATAATTGTACTGCTGTCTACTTGTATATGACATGTGACAATAATGAATCTTGAATCTAGAATCGCAATCTGAGACGGCACTGCATCACTGTATGGAACATATCCAGTGGGTTCAGAGGTCAAATCAAAGTGCAGAGCGTCTGAATGACCAAGAGGGGAGCTATAATGGTTCTGTTGGACCGGTCCTGTTGGGAACAAGAGGAGTACCATACGCTGTTGCATGGATTCTTGGTAAAGAAAATGAACCCTTCAGATTCTGAAACCCTAAACCCTCTGAATACTGAATGACATCACACTACAATGTTTGTACACTTGACTGATTTTAATAAAAGACCAAAAGGTGTGTGTGTTGCTGAATACCTGCCTGTAAAGGGTGTAACAAGAGGAAGAAACACAAGAATCCTAGGAGGCCAGGAGGTGCAGGGGGAGCACACATGAATAATAATAGCATGACAAGGAGTTCAAACAGTCCCAGTAGTTGACCCCGGCCGAGCACGTGTTGTTGGGCTTCTTGGAGAGCATCATGGGGGCCCGCTTCTGTGGTGGAGGAGGGAGGAGGGAGGAGGGGGGAGGAGGAGGGGGTGGAGGAGGAGGAGGGAGGAGCTGGAGGAGGAGGAAGTAGAAGGAGGTGGTGAGGGAGGGAGTAGTAAATTGTTCGGACGACAGATGGGGACGCCTGCCCAAAGAAACAAATGAAAAACAACAACACAGAATGAAACAGGGTTTAGAGTTCAAATGTGTCTCTTTCTGTCAAGTTACCTCAGTGTGGGGCCCCATCTAAAGCTAGGGCCACACTGCCTGATTTTGATTGTTATCAAAATGAACACAAACGACTACTTCCTGTAGTTGTTTGCAATTTGATATCATTAAATGTATAAAAAACCGGAACAAGATGAGAGGGGACAGAGAGATGGAGAGAGATAAGAACTTTAACTGAACATTTAGATTGGAAGACACAGGCCTAATGCTGTTGATACAGAGACATCGATGACAGTCAGCTTCACTGTAGGAGAGAGGGAGGGAGAGAGAAAGAGAGAGAGGGAGAGAGAGGGGAGAATAGAGTGAGAGATAAAGGGAGAGAGAGGGAAGGTGGAAGAGAGAGTGGGGAGAGAGACAGGAAGGGAGGGGAAGAGAGGTGAAGAGAGAGGAGAGAGACTGAGAGGGAAGGAGAAAGGGAGGGGAGAGAGAGAGAGAGGGGGAGAGAGGGGGAGACAGAAGGGAGGATAGAGCGAGAGAGAAAGGGAGAGAGCGAAGGTGGGAGAGAGCGACAGGGAGAAAGAGGGAGAGGAGGGAAAGAGAATGAAGGAGAGTGTAACTATTCTACTGAATACATATTGTTCAGATAATGTACCTATTCTAGTAAATAAATATTGTACTTAGAATGTACCTATTCTACTGAATACATATTGTGGAGAATGTACCTATTCTACTGAATACATATTGTACTGAGAATGTACCTATTCTACTGAATACATATTGTACTGAGAATGTACCTATTCTACTGAAGACATATTGTAGAGAATGTACCTATTCTACTGATTAAATATTGTAGAGTCTGTAGCTATTTCACAGAAAATGACCCCATTTTACTTTTTGTAAATTTTTATTGAAATAGAAAGTGTACAAACATTTGATTTTGTTGTCATTCATAATTCAGAAATATAAACTAATATATTTTTTACATTTTCTACTTGCTGCAAATGTTTCCAATTTATGCCTGTAAAGGGTGTAACAAGAGGAAGAAACACAAGAATCCTAGGAGGCCAGGAGGTGCAGGGGGAGCACACATGAATAATAATAGCATGACAAGGAGTTCAAACAGTCCCAGTAGTTGACCCCGGCCGAGCACGTGTTGTTGGGCTTCTTGGAGAGCATCATGGGGGCCCGCTTCTGTGGTGGAGGAGGGAGGAGGGAGGAGGGGGGAGGAGGAGGGGGTGGAGGAGGAGGGAAGAGCTGGAGGAGGAGGAAGTAGAAGGAGGTGGTGAGGGAGGGAGTAGTAAATTGTTCTGACGACAGATGGTGACGCCTGCCCAAAGAAACAAATGAAAAACAACAACACAGAATGAAACAGGGTTTAGAGTTCAAATGTGTCTCTTTCTGTCAAGTTACCTCAGTGTGGGGCCCCATCTAAAGCTAGGGCTACACTGCCTGATTTTGATTGTTATCAAAATGAACACAAACGACTACTTCCTGTAGTCGTTTGCAATTTGATATCATTAAATGTATAAAAAACCGGAACAAGATGAGAGGGGACAGAGAGATGGAGAGAGATAAGAACTTTAACTGAACATTTAGATTGGAAGACACAGGCCTAATGCTGTTGATACAGAGACATCGATGACAGTCAGCTTCACTGTAGGAGAGAGGGAGGGAGAGGGAGGGAGAGAGAGAGGGGGAGAGAGGAGGGAGGATAGAGCGAGAGAGAAAGGGAGAGAGCGAAGGTGGGAGAGAGCGACAGGGAGAAAGAGGGAGAGGAGGGAAAGAGAATGAAGGAGAGTGTAACTATTCTACTGAATACATATTGTTCAGAGAATGTACCTATTCTAGTAAATAAATATTGTACTTAGAATGTACCTATTCTACTGAATACATATTGTGGAGAATGTACCTATTCTACTGAATACATATTGTACTGAGAATGTACCTATTCTACTGAATACATATTGTACTGAGAATGTACCTATTCTACTGAAGACATATTGTAGAGAATGTACCTATTCTACTGATTAAATATTGTAGAGTCTGTAGCTATTTCACAGAAAATGACCCCATTTTACTTTTTGTAAATTTTTATTGAAATAGAAAGTGTACAAACATTTGATTTTGTTGTCATTCATAATTCAGAAATATAAACTAATATATTTTTTACATTTTCTACTTGCTGCAAATGTTTACAATTTTATATTGTTAAATGTATACAAAACATTCAGCAGAAATCAGACATTGATCAATATAGAATATGTAATCTAATCTTGTATCATGGGTTATATTTTACAAGTCAGGGTTATTTTCCAAATTAATTGTTAATTTACAACAGTAACACATGAATGCAGTTCTCTCAGATCAACATAGTAGATATTATAATTCTTGAAACAACATTAGTGGTTTTTGTCGTTCGATTATTTAATTATCAAACAAAAGGTCCTATTGTGTTTGATTGACAGGTGAGATGATCAGAGGGGCAGAGTTTTTACCTGCATAATTACAGAGACCTGGGCAGAGGAATGGATAGAGAGGCTCACTAAAGGTGCAGCCAGTAGCAGAATAGATATGAACCCTGGCTTCCATATCATAGAAGGAGACCAGACCCTCATCATAATCAACAAACACCCCCACCTTCTGGAGCTTAGCTCTCAGAGGGAGACGGACAGCAGGGTTATCATTAAATATAAACTTATCCTTTCTGAAGTAAAGAGTCCAGTAACCATTCTCAGGGGTCAATATGATCTGACCTTTTCTCTTGATGGACTCTTTGGCCACTCCTAAATGCCATGCAGTCTTGTCTTTAACCTGGACCTCAAAGTAAAGTCTTCCTGAGGAGAAGCTCTGCCTCGCGAGCACAAATTTCTCTGTAAATTTCTTAGGGTTGTCTGGGAGTTCCTTCCCTACACCTCCATGATGTACTTGTTTCCCATCCTCAGACAGGATGAGCTGGGGTGGAGCTGTATCAGGATCCAGAGTCACATCTACTTCATACTGCTGGATCCTCTTCAGTTCAGCATCATCACACAGCTTCTTCATCTCCATGTTCAGTGTCTCCTCCAGCTGATCCAGGGATCTCCTCAAGGTCCCTACGTATGACGGAGGACGGACCTCCACCGTTGTCCAGTCCCTGGTGGGTGGAGGATCCTTCAGGGATCTGAAGGTCTGGAGGAAGTGGAGGTGGTCTTCAGTGTGTGAGAGCTGCTTCACCTCTGAGCTTCTATTGGTCAGATCTGCTATTTCCTGCTCCAGCTCTTTGATGAGGTCTTCAACTTGTTTCTCTGTGGATTTCAGTTTCTCTTTAACCGTTTGGTTGAACTCATCCTGCCACTTTTCAATAGAGCGCTTCAGAGCAGTGAAGACCTGCACACCATCAGCTATCTCTCTGTCTGCGTCTGCTTTGCTGCGGTCCACTGTGTCTTTAATCTCCTGAATCTTTAGTTTTCTCTCCTGGATCATCTGCTGTACTTCAGACTCTATCTTCCCCAGCTGGGCTGTCTTCACTTCATATTCCTCCTTTAGAGGTACAACAGGATGGGACTTGTGGTCCGTCACTGTGCAGCACAGACACACACACACACACACCTGTTCAGTCTGGCAGAAGAGCTCCAGAAGTCGGTCGTGTTTCTTACACATCCTGTCTTCCAGACGGTCCATAGGCTCGACCAGCATATGTTTCGTCAGGCCTGCAACTCTCTGATGTGGCTCCAGGTGGGTTTGGCAGTAAGAGGTAAAACACACTAGGCAGGACTTCACAGCCTTCAGCTGGGTCCCAGTACAGACGTCACAGGGAACTTCTGCTGGTTCAACACAAGGCTGCTCTTTGACTGCTGGCTGCTCAACCATCTCTGATATGAAGGCATTGACCTGTACATCAGGTCTAGTCTGGAACAGCTTGTTACAAACAGGACATTTATACTGGACTTGGTCATCCCAGCATGTTGTAATACAGGTTCTGCAGAAGTTGTGTACACATGGTGTGGTGACTGGGCTGTTGAGCACATCCAGACAGATGGAACATGAAAAGATATCCTTAGACCAGGAAGAGATGGACACCATTCCTAGAAAATAAATATGAAAATTAAATTACCATTTTAACTATATGTTATATACATGTAATAATGTGTTAATATTCATAAATGTGTTGTTATTTCAAGCAAAGCTCTTGAGCCAACAGGTCGGTACAACAGCACTGAACATAAACACACTGGTCACTATCGACTCTCACACCGCTACCACCGCGAATGAAGGAGCCAACTGCACTCACACACAGGGAAGATTCTAACGCCACTACTACTCTGATCCATACTGCTTATCCAGCCGCTACTTTAACGCTACTCTTATCGCTTCTTTTAGAAGACAAGTTAAGAACAAGACATCTTTCTTAAACAGCAACACCGTACACAGGTTTTGAATATATAACTATTATAGACTCTATACTATTGAGAGAATTGAAATGTGATACAAACAAAAAGAAATCAATAAACAAGAGAAAAGAAAAGACAGTGGCATAGAGCAACAGGGATGGGGTCTGCATGCAGCTGGGCCTCAAAAAGGCCTGAAGCCTTATCTGAACAGTTCTTCTGAAGGAAGATCTGCTTTTTTTTCCCTTTCCTGGTAATCATTCTGGATGAACGATCACCAGGAAGTAAATCTATTTCCTTTGTTCCTCAAATACCGCTTGCAGCGCCGGGTACGTCGGAGCTCATCGATACTTAGATTCAATTACACTTTACATACTACGGTGTGTAATAGTATCATGGGGCCACCCCCAGGGGCCACGGTTAATACCCGGTTTCGGGACCCATCCCTAATCACGCATGCGTCCTCCTCGTGAAGAACGCCCTGATGGTTTAACACCAAACTAACTTTGTTAAAGTCCCGTGTTGGCCTCGCCTGGTCGGGTTCAACCAAAGCGCACAGAGCTCCAAACAGCACGCCGAGCACTGAGCACGCGCTGGTGGAACCCGACGAGGCGACACAATAGAGCACGTGAAGGTTGGTTTCGCTAAGCATCAACATCACGTGTTCACACGGAGCGCAGGAGACCCGTGTGGGGCTAACGCTACAGTACAACATGGCGCCCTGCGGACAGGACAGCAACAATGAGGATTAGAGGATGGAAGACACAGGCCCAATGCGGTTGACATGGAGACACACATCGAAGACTGTCAGCTTCACTGTAGGAGAGAGGGAGAGAGGGGGAGGATAGAGCGAGAGAGAGGGAGGGAGAGAAAGGGAGGAGGATAGAGTGAGAGAGGGAGAGGGAGGGAGAGAGAGGGAGAGAGGGGGAGGATAGAGCGAGAGAGAGCGAGGGAGCGGGAGAGAGAGGGGAGGATAGAGCGAGAGAGTGGGATGGAGAGAGAAGGTTGGAGGGAGAGAGAGGGGCAGAGAGAGAGTGGAGGAGGGAGAAAAAGAGAGGGAGAGAGATAAGAGGGAGTAAGATGTTCAGTGTGTGTGTGTGAACTACTAGTCCTACATTGGACCAGATGTTAGAATACAGCGGTTCTCCTTGTCATACAAAGACCTCGGAGAGTTTAGGTTTTGTTTCGTAACGTTTCATTTAACTCTTTTTTCAGTTGTCACGGGATCGCCCACCTCTCTCTTTGATACTCCTGGAATAGTTAGGTGTGTGTGTGTGTGTGTGTGTGTGTGTGTGTGTGCGTGTGCGTGTGCGTGTGTGTGTGTGTGTGCGTGTGCGTGTGCGTGTGTGGGATCATTGTTTTGATTTCTAACATCCATGATATTTGCTTGTAAACTCATAAGCTGTCATGGACCAATCTTGCCACTTTATTTAAATTATGGACTAACTAAATTAAAGTTAAAGTACTTAACAATATTTTATTAAACTAATCAAAATATGCTTACTGTTGTAATGTGTACACAATGTGTATGAATGAGAAGAATGACCATAATCCCAGATTAGCTAGAAAGGAGAGCAGAGATAGCATAGAGGAGGAAGAGAAGGGAGAGGAAGGAGAGAGGAGAAACTAAGATGAGAGGATGGAGAGGAGAGGAGAGCTGTCAAGACAAAGTCACAGTACTCACACACATGGGGAGAATCATTACATGTAGTCACTGAGACCTTAGTGTAAGGTGTAACACATGTTGGGTTGTTGTATGGTGGACATTTAGTCATTGACTGGCTCATCAGCTACAAACTTGTGCAATCGATCAGTGATTTTAATCCTTCCATGAATCCCATAATGTGTAAAATAGGGGTTTTAGGCAACAATTGTAAAAAAAAAAAATTCCCCCTGATCATGTACCTAATCTACTTGATACATATTGTACTGAGAAAGTACCTATTCCACAGAACATTTACCTATTCAACTGAACACATTGTACTGAGAATGTACCCATTCCACTGAAAATTGACATATTCCACTACATATTGTACTGAGAATGTACCTATTCCACTGAATACATATTGTACTGATGATGTACTTATTCCATTGAGTGGCCCATTGTATTTTTTGCAATTTATTGTTGAAATCAGAAAAGTTTACAGACATTTCATTATGATGTCATTCATGATTCAGAAATATAAACTAAAATAAAAATATAAAATACAGATTATGTTATACAAACTAATCATCCAAACATGTTCTACACAACTGCAACCGTTTACAATTTAATAGCATTACACTTGAACAATAGAGCGTAATCTAAGAATCTCTAATGGGTTACATTTTATATTAGTAAGGGTTATTTTCTTATTGAATTGATCCTTGTTAAAAGACAGCAGATTATACATTATATACATTAATGCAGTTCTCTCAGATCTCACATAGCAGAGATTCTCAATCATGAAACAACATTAGTTGTTTTGGTCGTTTGATTATTTTATTATCAAACAAAGGTCCTAGTCTGTTTGATTGACAGGTGAGATGATCAAGGGGGCAGAGTTTTTACCTGCATCACGAAAATCTGGGCAGAGGAATGGATAGAGAGGCTCACTAAAGGTTGTTGTAGAAAATGTGATGACTGGTGGCTGGCTCGATTAAAGGCTAAGACAAATGGATATCCGTAGTTGATTTATTTCATATGCTGCAGCACATAAAAGACACCGTTTCAAAGGCAACTCCACATAGAGCAGAGTTCTCGAGAAAGGGCGCCCCGAAGACAGGAGGGACGCCTTTTTATACAGTCGGGTAAACAGTATGTCAGATATGACACTAGATGGCGCCATTGGACTGTCTATAATAGGTTCGATGCCCAATTAAAGCTGGACGCCTGGTTTAGGAAGGGAGTATACATTCAAGGTCAGGCACAGATACAGTGTTATAGAAAAAGGGAGTTTGCTCATATGGGAACAGAGCACCATGCAGGAATACAAGATAAATGGGCATCTGTGGGGAGGTAGGAAGTTGAAAAGGACAGATAGGTTCGTAGTGTGCATATCGGAATTAATTAGTTTTAGCAAGCTGACCTCAGGATGGGCCTTGAGTCATTTTTCCCACCACAATTTCCCCCTTTCGATCATATATGATCGACTTAAAGGAAAATGACGAAGAATATAACAGCAATACAGAATCAAGTAAAATCGTATAATGTAGAAAATAAATTGGAAAATCAAACAAACGTATAATGTAATAATTAAAATCAATTAAAATCATAAAAGGTACAATGTAAAAAGGAAAATCAATTAAAATCATAAAAGGTACAATGTAAAAATTAAAATCAAACAACGTTTATAATGTAACAATCAAAATCAATCAAAATCATTAAATGCATGATGTCAAATTAAATCAAACACAGTATATCATGTAATATTAGAAAAATCAATTAAAATCATGAAATGTATAATATAAACAATGGAAAAATCAATCAATGTATATTATGTAATAATGAAAATCATAAAAGGTATAATGTAAAAAGTGAACTCAGTGCTGGCCGTCGCGCATATGGCTCCTTGAAAAACCCCATAAGGTCAGGACTTTAAACCCGCCTTTTTTCGATGGGGAAAAAGGCGCGATATGGTTGCACAGCCAGTGGACCGTACAATCTAAACGAGGTCGTCATCAGACAAGGAGGCAGATTCTGAGGCACAATGAGGGGGACGATCAGGCCGGGGCGGGGTAGTGGGCAACAGAGAACAGGACTCAAGCTGGGCGAATGTGTGAGTCATTGGAGGTGCAGAGGGTAATTGGCCCACTGTGCGCTCAATGGTACGGATGACGAGGCTACGAACACAGGGAATAATACAACATCCGCATGTGGCGAGGATGGCTGTACCTATGGCGACAGATGCGAAAAGGGATAATGCTAAATCTTTCCAACGTCCGAACCACGTGGACATCATATCCCCGAAGGGGTCGGTCACCCCCGAGTTTTCTGCGAGCTCCTCAGACAGGGCCGTAAGGCCCGCCAATCCTTTGGTGATGGAGCCGTCCGGAGCAGTGTTATTGGGGATAAACGTACAACAAGTGTCCCCAAACATTTTACAAACGCCTCCTTTTTCCGCGAGCAACATGTCTAGTGCAATTCTATTTTGTCAGGTCATGAGGCTAGTTTTGTCTAGCTCTTCGTGAATGCCACGGACAGAATCTCGAGTGAAATTGATGAATCGCTGTTGATTGTAATAAATGTAATTTATCCAGTCTACATTTTTGTTAGTAGTTGACCACCAAAAGAGGATGGACTCGAAGCCTGCCGCAATCTGGTTTCTAGCTTTAAATTCTTTAGGGACCCCTCTAGGGACACCAATGTCATCTATATACACATGTTTGTCGAAGTTACCGCCTGGGTTTGAACATCGGATTAATTACCCCCGGTTACCAGCGTTCTGCGCTGTTTCTGTTAATGGCGGCGGATGCGAGAAGCGCCGCGGGGAAGAGCCGGGATCTGGGGCGTCTAAGCCGTAATGGTCGATTGTTACCTTCGCTCGAGGCACAGCGGATGGTGTTTGGGAGGATTGGTCGTGGTTGTGGCGGATAGAACTCTAGAAAAGGGAAAGAACAGGCAAAAGAAGCAAAATAATAAAACATAATAATATAGCAGTCAGAATCATAAGCCACGCCTATGGTCCCGGCGTGGCCTTTCTATACCAGGTGTATGTTGTGGCCATGGGACAGTATGTGTGGCAGATAGGCACTGGTGGTGGGTCTCCTGGCTTCGGGTCACAGCAAAACAACTGGATGTCAGGTGCTGCGGAGGGAGATGACCCTTCATCCCCGGGGGTCCGGTGCAGGGTGGAGGCCCGTCCTTGGTGGAACGGTTACTGGCGTCAGTTTATGGTTTTGGAGGCAGAGCACGTCGTACACCTCTTTTGTGTTAGGTGCGGGAGCGTGTGTGCATGGGCAAATCAGTTCTGTCAAGGGGCTGGTGTGGGCATCTGGACTGCTCCTTTGTACTTCTTGCTATGGGAGGCATGGGCCCATGACTGTCGCTCCCCTAACTTCACCATCGTGTGTGTGGTAAGGAGGACTTGGAAGGGTCCCTGCCATCGTGGTGAGTTCCATGTTTTCTGTCGGAAGTCCTTGATGACCACAAGGTTCCCTGGCTGGATGGAGTGTAGGGGGTGTTCAGCTTTCTGGGGCAGCGCCGCCTTCACCTGGAGCCGTACCTGTGAGAGAGCGTTCGACAGGGAGACACAATATTGTAACAGTGCATCTTCACACAGTGCAGTGGAAGGAATCGTCTGCTTTCCTGGTGCCGCTGTACCTATGGGAGGTGGGTTAGCAAATAAAACTTTAAAGGGTGAGAGTATTGGTCTTTGTTCTGACTTTCATTCTCATGTACATCAAGGCTAAAGGGAGTGCCTTTGTCCAGGTTAGGCCTGTCTCTTTGCCAATTTTCGCGAGCTTTGCTTTTAATGTTCCGTTCTCTCGTTCCACTGCACCACCGCTCTGGGGGTGGTACGAGCAATGGTATTTGAGGTTGATGCCAATGTATATGCTGATCTCTTTGATAGCCTGGTTAACGAAATGTGAGCCGTTGTCGCTAGAGAGTTTTGTGGGGATGCCCCATCGTGGTATAATTTCCGTTAGTAATGCTTTTGCAACTACTCCTGCCGTTGCCTTTGAGGCAGGGAACGCCTCGACCCATTTAGACCACATGTCGACCATCACAAGGCAATAGCGCTTGCCTTCCGATGGTCCAAGTTCGACAAAATCCATCATGACGTGTTCGAATGGGCGTGTTGGGCTGTCGTGTGCTGCGTGTTCGACTTTCTGTTCTCGGCCTATGTTATGATTGGCACAAATGACGCATGCCTGACAGTATTTTTGTGCGTATGTGGAAAAACCTATGGTGTACCAATCCTGTTGGATAAGATCCATCATCCCCCCTTTTGACACGTGGTCAAGCCCATGTGTCAATTTAGCATAGGCGGGGAACATGGCCACCGGGAGGCATGGCTTCCCTGTTGGGCCTTTCCAATGGCCGTCGACAAACACCGCCCCCCTTTTGTGCCACCGTGCACGCTCGTCGGACGTGGAGAGGTCCTGGACCTCTGCGATGGACGCTGCCACATGACCGACCGGAGTAGAAACGAGTGCGGTGTCAGCAGGTGGAGGTCGGGAAGCCGCGGCCTTAGCTTCTGCGTCCGCCCTATCATTACCCAGGGACACAGTGTCAGTCCCGCCCGTATGTGCTGAGCATTTAACAACTGCAATCTGGGTGGGCAGAAGAATGGCATCGAGTAACGCAGATATCTTATCATGGTGCAAAATATGTTTGCCGGATGACGTGAGGAAACCTCTGTGTCGCCAGAGGGCCCCGAAGTCATGGACGACGCCGAACGCGTATTGGGAGTCGGTGTAGATGGTGACAGAGGCGCCCGCTGCCGCACGGCAGGCTTCGGCGAGGGCGAATAGTTCAGCAGCCTGCTCAGAATAGTGAGAGGGGAGAGAGTCAGAACAAATCATCTCAAAATCAGATACCACAGAAACAAATAAATAAAAAATAAATAAAAATGATAACCAGCGCGCGTCAAACCTGTTCCCGGGTCTTTGGATGTGGAGCCGTCTACGTAGAAGACGTAGTCGGGGTCAGGAAAGGGAAACCTCCCCTAGATCAGGATGTGGCTTACATACCAACTGCAATTTAGCCAAACAGTGGCGTGGCTCGCCCTCAAAAGGGAGCAGGGTAGCTGGATTGAGAACATTGCAGTGTCTGACATGTATGTGGAGCAGGTCAAGGAGGGTGGTATAATATTTCAACCATCGTGCTGCAGATAAATGGGAAGTTTTCTGTTCCAATAGGATCATAGAGACCGCGTGTGGAACGAGCAGAGTGAGGTCGCCGTACCCCACCAAGTCTTTCGACGCCATAACAGCTTTTCCCGCCACTGCCACTGCTCATAAGCAATGGGGCAGCCCTGCTGCTATTGGGTCTAATTTAGAGGAGAAATAGACAACCGGGCGTAACCTGTTCCCATGTTGTTGGAGGAGGACTGACGTCATGCATCCCCCTCTCTCATCCACGGTCTGGGTAAAGGGTCGCGTTGAGTCTGGAAGGCCAAGCATTGGGGCGCGCTGGAGCTCCAGTTTGAGGCCTCTAAATGTTTGTGCTGCTTCCGCAGACCAGATCACGTGGTCCGAAGCCTGGAGTCCCTTGCCATGGACGATAGTCGATAGGCGACCCTCCAGGAGTGAGTAGTTGGGAATGAACGTTCTGCAACAAGAACACATACCAAGAAAAGACAAAACCTGTTTTTTAGTCACTGGCCGTGGGATATTGGCAATGGCCTCCACACGCTTGGATGAGAGGGCTTTGCCCTCTGGTGTGAGGTTGTGGCCTAGGAAGACAACATCCTGGCAGTCCCACTGGAGCTTCGAGAGGCTGGCTTTGTGCCCCTCAGACGCCAGATGGTGTAAGAATCGCAGAGAATTACTGCGACACCGGTTCTTAGTTGGGAAACAAACCAACAGATCAACAACATACTGTAACAATGCAGAGCCCTGCTGTAACTGAAGTGATGCTAGGCTTAACCACAACAGGCTGTGCATTTTTTAATTAAGCCGACATCATATTTGCTGGTCGCCTACAGTCGTGTGGGTACGTCTCGTAAGTCAGAGTGGATGGTCGAGGTCATGGTCGCGGTCACGTCTCTAGCCATGGTAGTGGTGGTCTCGAGCTGTGGGAGAGCATGCAATTGGGACGTGCAGGCATCATGCATGAATGGCAACTATTAACATAGGAAGACAAAAATGTAAAATACGAATTTAGTCGTAATATGATCATCTGACTGACTTGTAACAAGTTAGTAATTGTTAAGACACAAACGTAATTGTAATCGAAAGCAATTATAGTAAAAGCCATATCCTTATTAGCCCTATTGTTTCATCTGAAGTCAGATTTCAGACCTCTCTCGTGTAGTCTACCACTCTGAGTGTGGGAGTAGCCTCCCTTATCTCAGGGGCCCTAGCACACACACACAAGAAGACAGGCTCAGGCTCACACACACACATTCTCACATGGCTTTTTCCTCCCTCCATGTTCTTCCTTTCTTTTCCAAACCCCCAGTATTCCATTGTAGACAACATGATTTAACATTTGGATCCTTGTTAATTTAGTACTTGTCTCTCAATTGTTATCTCAATATTATTTTATAACCTTAAATATAATTTATATTCGTAGCCCCTCAGGAAGGTGTATTTTATTTATTTATTTATTTATTTATTTATTTATTTATTTATTTATTTATTTATTTATTTATTTATTTATTTATTTATTTATTTATTTATTAATTTTTCCCTATGTTGTCATTTTAGTAGTTAACCTCCATGGCTAATTTAACCATCCCAATTTTCTAACACTGGTGCTTAACACTCAACCAGTGTCTAGGCCACTCGTGGCAAGATACACAGACCACATAAAACACACAGACAGACATTTGGGCCCAGCAAGCTAGCTCTAAACACATAGACAATAGTTATAGACCATTACCCAGAACCTGTTGGATTAACTAAGACTTCATCAGGTTTATTGGACAGTATATCCACTACCGCGCTCCCTCAGGGTCCTTTAGGGCGGGTCCCACTACCTCGCTTTGGTGAGGTGGGAATTTCCCTGAACTCCGAAGAGTCCCCAGCGCTGGTTGACCCCTGGACTTCTGTGGTCAAGCGGTAGCGGTGATATCTGTCCCAATCTTTTATGGCGGAGGCAGAGGAACTTTGTATTTTAACTCTCCCCTGGATGTTCATCTAATATCCTGCTCTATGTCCCTCTCTCTCTTGGCTACTTTCCTCAATCCTTTCTATCGTTCTAACAATCTGTGTATGCATGTCAGTGGGTGTTGTCAGTGGGTTAGGGTGTGTGTGGTTGTAGCAAGCAGTTCTTCATTGCGGTGTGCTTGTGGGTGTTTGTTACCGCCTTTCGGTTCGTTGTCGTCCGGTCGCTCCATCACCTCTCCGCATGTCCACCCGTCCGCCAGTACAACTATCCGGTTCTTGTGGTCCTCGTCTCCCCCAACTGTCTCCCTGGTTCTCCCTTCTTGGCCGTGGGCAGTCTCTCATCCAATGGTCACTGGCTCCACAGTTAAAGTACCCTTGGTTTCTCATACCGGTCCCTTGATAGCCTTTGGTTTTCCTGCCGTGTGGCCGTGTGCCCCCACGTCGTGGACCATATGAGTCTCCCGGTGGCCCCCTCTTTTGATGTCGGGGCCACTGTTCGTGTTTGTTGGTCGGTTGGGGAGAGTAGTCCGGAGGCGCACTAACGGTGGCAGGGCCTCTGTCTCTGAGAACCATCCAATGGGCTGAGGGTGCTTCCCCCTCTCTCGGAAGATCTCCGGCCAGTTGGAGGGATGCCAAGGGAAGGTAGATGGACTGAGATGTTTATCCAGCTGGGGTGGAGGGTGGTGGTGGTCGAGGTGGTCGGGCCTGGTTCTGGGCAGCGGGTGGTGGACACGCGTCGAGGTCCGGGCGTACCTTCAGAAACGTAGGAGCAGTAGCAATGGGTGGGTCACTGTGCTTTGCCATTTCTTTCCCTGCCCTTTTTCTCTCCCTAAGTTCTGCTTCAGTTTTCCAACATTTTAGAGCCTTTGCCTGACTGTCAAAAATACACACGGTCTCCGCCTTTATTGTTTTCTTTTTCAGTAATTTATCCCTATCCGCCCCTAATGTATTTTCTAATTTATTTATTTGATTTACTGATAAACTCCCCCCTTGGGGAAAACCACAATGTTTATACCAATGTTCCACATGCGCAACCGCATGTGGTCCGTACCTTTTTCCCATAAACACCTCGATGTCACTTGACGCCACTCGTGGCTTATCATTGTTGTTACCCATATTTTATTTATATCTTTCAATAACCAAAATAATAATATGTTTATACAAGAAAAGAGAAATAGTAAAGGAAAACAGTTGCAATAGTCGCTAATGAGATAATATTAATCCGGATAATGTTTCGATACTTCGTTATTTTTCCCACTGGTTAAATAATAACTTAACCTTATTACGACACTATTAAACCTTTTCAGGATAATATGTCAACCTTTTTCAGGATTTTCAACAATATTACGACACTACTAAACCTTTTCAGGATAATATGTCAACCTTTTTCAGGATCTTCAACAATATTACGACACTACTAAACCTTTTCAGGATAATATGTCAACCTTTTTCAGGATCTTCAACAATATTACGACGCTACTAAACCTTTTCAGGATAATATGTCAACCTTTTTCAGGATCTTCAACAATATTACGACGCTACTAAACCTTTTCAGGATAATATGTCAACCTTTTTCAGGATCTTCAACAATATTACGACACTACTAAACCTTTTCAGGATAATATGTCAACCTTTTTCAGGATCTTCAACAATAACCTTATTACGACACTATTAAACCTTTTCAGGATAATATGTCAACCTTTTTCAGGATCTTCAACAATAACCTTATTACGACACTATTAAACCTTTTCAAAAATAACCTTATTAATTTTTTGTGTTAGTCTCTTAAACAGCCCACCGTGATTTGTGTTTTGAGTTCGTTGGATCCCGGTGGCGATAGTCGTACGGAGATCAGGGACGTGGTCCTCTCGTCACTCGACTTAATGCTCGGTGGTAGAGACACGTTTTTCCGTGGAGTGCAACTCTCCCCTCCGTCCCGTCCTTCCTTCCTTCCGACGATCAACCTCGGGATCCTGTTCGTGACGCCAAATTGTTGTAGAAAAATTAGAGACGATGGCTGGCTCGATTAAAGGCTAAGACAAATGGATATCCGTAGTTGATTTATTTCATATGCTGCAGCACATAAAAGACACCGTTTCAAAGGCAACTCCACATAGAGCAGAGTTCTCGAGAAAGGGCGCCCCGAAGACAGGAGGGACGCCTTTTTATAAAGTCGGGTAAACAGTATGTCAGATATGACACTAGATGGCGCCATTGGACTGTCTATAATAGGTTCGATGCCCAATTAAAGCTGGACACCTGGTTTAGGAAGGGCGTATACATTCAAGGCCAGGCACAGATACAGTGTTATAGAAAAAGGGAGTTTGCTCATATGGGAACAGAGCACCATGCAGGAATACAAGATAGATGGGCATCTGTGGGGAGGTAGGAAGTTGAAAAAGACAGATAGGTTCGTAGTGTGCATATCGGAATTAGTCAGTTAGAGCAAGCTGACCTCAGGATGGGCCTTGAGTCATTTTCCCACCACAGTGTGTGTGTGTGTGTGTGTGTGTGTGTGTGTGTGTGTGTGTGTGTGTGTGTGTGTGTGTGTGTACTTTGCCTTGGGCCTTTTCTAAATACCTGCTTGTAAAGGGTGTAAAAACATGAAGGAAAAAACACAAAAAGAACCCAACCCAACAAGATGACTCATTGAAGAGAATTGAATGAAGAAAATAACCCTATCTATTATAGAATCACACGCCAGTACAAACATGCTTACCCTCACTCTGCGTACTCTGTACTCTGCTCTTCTGAGAAGAGAAATCTTCCATTGTATAGATTCTACAGAAAGTCCTACTGATCCACTAATAACAGAGGAGAGGAGGCCTTTTCTATGTCATTTGTTTCTATTCATTATGTTTATATTAGTCTCTTTATTGATAACATGGTATACATGTTCCTGTTGGTTCTACTGTAAAGAAGGATCTGCATCAGTGACATGTCTCTACATGCTTTTTGAACTATCAAGTGTCTTTTTGTTTTTCTCTGAGTCATGGAACAGCAGCCTATGAGAGGTTAGTCTGAATGGGAGGGGAATTGGACCAACTGGTTGTTTCACAACATAATTTCCTTGTTATATATCAGACGGTTGGTTGTTGTTCACTTCATTACAGCAAGAAGAAGACTAAGGTACTGTACTTAACTCTGATCCGTGATATATCATAAATATGTAGAACTTATATATCATATCAATAGGACGAGTGCTATTTTTCTGTAAACATGTTCGGTTAAAAACGTTATTAAATGTTATGTACATGTCTGAACTGTAGCATACTTGAAACCTCTCACTGTGTCTCTTTGTCTTTCTCTGTCTGAGCTTCTAGACATCAGAGCTCTCTGTCTATCGTTCATATTTGAACAAAGTCTTCATCACTGAGTAGATCCCAACAAACCACATGTGTGACAAAGAGTATGTTTGTGTGGGCCAATGTGGGATATGTTACCAATGTGGAGAGGCAGTCTACAAATGTGTCTTTCTACCTTAAGAAATAAACATTCTCACATGTCGCTTCACATCATATCCCCCCCGTGGGACGTTGAAAAGGACTAACTCTGAGAATCGCCTTGCACCGGCTGTACCCAGTTCTAAGGAGTTTCACAGTCTTTGTTGTAGGTGCATTTCATTTTCTTTGTGGTAGTTTCCAACATATTCGGCCTAAATCTGCACAGCTTGTGACTTTGTGGTGACTCCATGTTCCGCGTTGGGTGGAGCGTAGCAGGCAGCAAAGATGGTGACAGGTTCACCTGCACGTAACACACATGTGTGCTCAGTTTGATTTACATCAAACACACCCCCTTGATGACAGCCTTCCCTGCTTTCTTCACAGCCATTGGCTAAAATCCAGATTTTAGAAAGGCGTCTGTCCTGCAATGGTTTGACTTTTTAAAACTAGAGCCAATCAAAATGCGGGACATCCTCTCAATATGTTGGAGGCGGGACAAGAGATATAAATGCTGTGCATTCTCGCATCGAGCAGGACACCTGACACCTTACAGTGAAGGCGTGGAAAGGCAGCCTATAAGAGGTTAGTCTGAGAGGAGTATAAACTGGGATGGGAACTGGACCAACTGGTTGGTTCACAACATAATTTCCTTGTTATAAATCAGACAGTTTGGTGTGGCTCACTTTATTACAGCAGGAAGAAGAATAAGGTGCTGTACTCAACTCTGATCCGTGATACATCATAAATATGGATGACTTTGAATATTACCAATAGGTTGATGGTTAGTTTTCTGTAAAAACACACATTTAAAAATGTTAGTAAATAAATGGTTGCATTGATTTTTGTCAAAATTACTATTCTTTATCCAAAGTGACTGACTGAATTCAGATACAGGTCATTAAGGAGCAGGTAGGGGTTAGACAGTACAGAGACAGGTCGTTAAGGAGCAGGTAGGGGTTAGACAGTACAGAGACAGGTCATTAAGGAGCAGGTAGGGGTTAGACAGTACAGAGACAGGTCATTAAGGAGCAGGTAGGGGTTAGACAGTACAGAGACAGCTCATTAAGGAGCAGGTAGGGGTTAGACAGTACAGAGACAGGTCATTAAGGAGCAGGTAGGGGTTAGACAGTACAGAGACAGGTCATTAAGGAATAGGTCGGGGTTAGACAGTACAGAGACAGGTCATTAAGGATCAGGTAGGGGTTAGACAGTACAGAGACAGGTCATTAAGGAGCAGGTAGGGGTTAGACAGTACAGAGACAGGTCATTAAGGAGCAGGTAGGGGTTAGACAGTACAGAGACAGGTCATTAAGGAGCAGGTAGGGGTTAGACAGTACAGAGACAAGTCATTAAGGAGCAGGTAGGGGTTAGGGGGCATCTTGCTGCCAACAGGTTGGGCTACGGACATTGGGGATCGAACCCGGAAGCTTTCAGCTGGGAGTCAAGCACCCGGTTATCGTTGAAATAATAGTTTTTCATTCTTCTGTTTTAGGATTGGTCCTAAATCTGAAGTGTCCCTGAGTGACTTTAACAGTAAGCATCTTATTATTATTACTATACTATAGGCTACTTTATTTATATTATAATGATTAAAGAATTCACTCTGTCATGACTATTTAAATACAGTAACTTCCCATGTTGTAGACAAGTGTGGTTTTGTTTCATTAGGATAACGTTGTATTTGATGCTGTAGATAGTTTTCAGGGACTTACAGAATAAGTGCTTCCATGTTAACTCCTATCTCCGACCTCTGAAAGTGTAGCGTTGTGACACTCGGCTGTTTCAGCTGGGCAGGAGTCAGAGACTGCTCACCCTATGCAAACGTTGTTTTTGACACATACTTACCATATTTTAGACAATTATTGATAGATATGTACTTTGATAATTGATTATTACTTAATTTAAATGCAAAGTAACCAAAGTAACACGAAGTGGAGGCACTTCTCTCTTTCTGGAGACAAAGAACAACACTTTCTAAACAAAATAGTCTGACAGAAACATTACAAGGTGTGTCTTTACATGTTGACTATAATCCTCAGTGAAGCTGTCCTGTCTTCAGGGCTCCATGTTGTACCTCCTGTTGATTCTGCTTGAAACTATACGAATATATAATATACATAACACACATACATTAGAACAAGTTAAAACTGTTAGTTTACCATTGTTATACAATTTAAAAACAAAAATAATATTACTTTAACGTTATTAAACAAATCTCTTATAGGAATGGCCTCTGCTAACACTTCCATCTGTCTGGATGTGTTCAACAGCCCAGTTTCCACACCATGTGGACACAACTTCTGCAGAACCTGTATTACAAAGTTCTGGGATGACCAACTCCTGTACAAATGTCCTGTTTGCAACAAGCTGTTCCAGACAAGACCTGATGTACAGGTCAATACCTTAATATCAGAGCTGGCCGCTCAATTTAGAAGTTCTGTACGAGTCAAAGAGCAGCCTTGTGTTAAACCAGGAGAAGTTCCCTGTGACGTTTGTACTGGGACCCAGCTGAAGGCTGTGAAGTCCTGCCTAGTGTGTTTTACCTCTTACTGCCAAACCCACCTGGAGCCACATCAGAGAGTCGCAGGCCTGAAGAGACATCGGCTGGTCGAGCCTATGGACCGTCTGGAAGACAGGATGTGTAAGAAACACGACCGACTTCTGGAGCTCTTCTGCCAGACTGAACAGGTGTGTGTGTGTCTGTGCTGCACAGTGACGGACCACAAGTCCCATCCTGTTGTACCTCTAAAGGAGGAATATGAAGTGAAGACGGCCCAGCTGGGGAAGATAGAGTCGGAAGTTCAGCAGATGATCAAGGAGAGACAACGAAAGATTCAGGAGATTAAAGACACAGTGGACCGCAGCAAAGCAGACGCAGACAGAGAGATAGCTGATGGTGTGCAGGTCTTCACTGCTCTGAAGCGCTCTATTGAAAAGTGCCGGGATGATTTCAACCAAACGGTTAAAGAGAAACTGAAATCCACAGAGAAAGAAGCAGAAGACCTCATCAAAGACCTGGAGCAGGAAATAGAAGATCTGACCAACAGAAGCTCGGAGGTGAAGCAGCTCTCACAGACTGAAGACCACCTCCATTTCCTCCAGACCTTCAGATCCCTGAAGGATCCTCCATCCACCAGGGACTGGACAACGGTGGAGGTCCGTCCTCCGTCATACGTAGGGACCTGGAGGAGATCCCTGGATCAGCTGGAGGAGACACTGAACATGGAGATGAAGAAGCTGTGTGGTGCTGCTGAACTGAAGAGGGTCCAGCAGTATGAAGTAGATGTGACTCTGGATCCTGATACAGCTTATCCCAGTCTCATCCTGTCTGAGGATGGGAAACAAGTACATCATGGAGGTGTATGGAAGACACTCCCAGACAACCCTAAGAGATTTACACATAAGCTAAATGTTCTCACGAGGCAGAGCTTCTCCTCAGTGAGATTTTACTTTGAGGTCCAGGTTAAAGACAAGACTGAATGGTGTTTAGGAGTGGCCAGAGAGTCCATCGGCAGAAACGGTGGGATCAAACCCATCCCTAAGAATGGTTACTGGACTATTTTATTCAACAAGGACGTGTTGACATTTAATGGTAACCCTGAAGTCTCTCTCCCTCTGAGAGCTGAGCTCCAGAAGGTGGGAGTGTTTGTTGATTATGATGAGGGTCTGGTCTCCTTCTATGATGTGGAAGCCAGGGTTCATATCTACTCTGCTACTGGCTGCACCTTTAGTGAGCCTCTCTATTCATTCCTCAGTCCAGGGATCTATGTTTATAAAGGTAAAAACTCTGCCCCCCTGATCATCTCACCTGTCAATCATACAGACTAAGACCTTTTGTTTGATAATAAAATAATCAAATGACCAAAACCACTAATGTTGTTTCCTGCATGGGAATCTCTACTATGTTGATCTGAGAGAACTGCATTAATGTTGTACTGCTTTCATTTGACAAGAAGGAATTCATTCGGAAAAGAACCCTGACTATTGTAAAATATAACCCGTGATACATGATTCGATTACATATACTATATTGATCAATATCTGATTACTGCTGAATGTTTTGTATACATTTAACAATATGAAATTGAGAAATATTTGCAGGTGCATGTTAAAAATCTGTAGTTTCTTAAACAAAACGAGTATATTAGTTTACACTTCTGAAATATGTGACAACAATAAAATGTTTGAACACTTTTTTATTACAATAAAAATGTACAAAATGTAGAATGGGGTCATTTTCTGTGGAATAGTTACATTCTCTACAATATGTGTTCAGTAGAATAGGTACATTCTCTACAATATGTATTCAGTAGAATAGGTACATCCTCAGTACAATATGTATTCAATAGAATAGCTACATTCTCCTTACTCTTCCTCGCTCTCTCTCCCTCCTTCCCTCATTCTTTCCCTCCTCTCTCTCCCACCCTCTCTCCTTCCCTCTCAGTGTCTCCTCTCTTGAACTCTCCCTCTTTCCCTCCCTCCCCCTCTATCTCTCCCCCTTGCTCTCTCCCTTTCTCTCTCTCTTGCTTTATCCTCCCCTCTCTCTCCCCCTCCCTCTCTCTCCCTCCCTCTCTCCTACAGTGAAGCTGACTGTCATCGATGTCTCTATGTCAACAGCATTGGGCCTGTGTCTTCCAATCTAAATGTTCAGTTAAATTTCATATCTCTCTCCATCTTGTTCCTGGTTTTTAAACTTTACAATTCAAAACGATTACAAGTAGAAAATATTGAAAATGTGAAGTGAACACTCTAGTTTTTTAAACAAAATGTTTACATTCATTTATACTTCTGAATTATGAATGATAGCGTAATAAAATGTTTGTACACTTTTTTGATTTCAATTCAAATTTACAAAAGTAGAATGGGACATATTCCGTGGAATAGGATCCTTCTCTACAATATATTTTTAGTAGAATATCTACATTCTCAATCTGTATTGTACTGAATAACTCTGAATAATATCTTCCTCTCTCTCCCTCTCTCTCTCTCCCTCTCTCCTACAGGGAAGCTGACTGTCATCGATGTGTGTCTCTGTCAACAGCATTAGGCCTGTGTCTTCCATCCAAACGATGAATTAAAGTTCATATCTCTCTCTTTCACTCTCTTTCACTCTCTCTGCCTCCCTTAATCTTTCTATCTCACACTGTATATTGCATGCCTCTTCCTCTCACTCTCTCTTTTTCTCTCTGTATATTGTGTGCGTCCCATACTCTCTCTCTCTCTCTCTCTCTCTCTCTCTCTCTCTCTCTCTTAGCTTACCATTTATCTCTATGTCACACTGGTCTTTCTCTCCATCTGCCTTTCTGTTTCAATCTCATAATCTTTCTGTCTTTTTCATCATCTTTGTTAATCTCTTCCTCACGTCTCTCACTCTTCTCTGATGCTCTCACTCCATCTTTCTGAATCTCTCTCTCTCTCTCTCTCTCTCTCTCTCTCTCTCTCTCTCTCTCTCTCTCTCTCTCTCTCGTCAATGCGCTTACTAATGTCGAGGTGTTCTCATTCAATCAGCTCCTCGTTAGTATAGTGGTCAGTATCCCCGTCTGTCATACAGGAGACCTGGGTTCAAGTCCCCGATGGGGATTTTTTGACTTTAACCCACAGTCACCAATACTATCAAAGTTGAGTTATTTTAGGAGCAGTCGGTGTCCGTGAGCAAGAAGCGATCTTTGAAATACGTGACAAACTTAACGAAATTCACGCAACGATCCACACTGGTACTTTTCCAATTACGTGTCAGGATGGCCGAGCGGTCTAAGGCGCTGCGTTAAGGTCGCAGTCTCCTCTGGAGGCGTGGGTTCAAATCCCACTTCTGACAGAACTTTTGTGGACGGCTAAGGACAAGCGAGATCACCATCATGATGTCCTTTTGGTATCAAAGGATAATCAAAGTTTAGTTTGCCCTCAGCAGCTAGATGTTCAGAAAGAGGTGACCTCACACACAATGTTGAAGATGCATTTTAAAACTGATCTGAAGTGTGCCTTGCATTGACCGGGAATCGAACCCGGGCCTCCCATGGGCAGGCGAGAATTCTACCACTGAACCACCAATGCTTGATTATTGAAAAATAAAGACATGTGGACGTCAATGCGCTTACTAATGTTGCGGTGTTCTCATTCCAACATGTTCTCGTTAGTATAGTGGTCAGTATCCCCGCCTGTCACGAAGGGAGATGGGGGTTCAATTCCCAGACGGGGAGTGTTTGACATTAACCCACAGTCACCAACGTCTTGTTCCTTTAGGAGCAGTCAGTGTCTGTGAGCAAGAAGCAGTCTTTGATTTCCATGACAAATTTAACGAAATTTACGCAACGATCCACAGTGGTACTTTCCCAATTACGTGTCAGGATGGCCGAGCGGTCTAAGGCGCTGCGTAAAGGTCCCAGTCTCCACTGGAGGCGTGGGTTCAAATCACACTTCTGACAGAAGTTTTTAGGATGGCTAAGGACAAGCGAAATCACTATTGAAATAAACTTTTGATATTAAATCACTCTTTAAAATTTAGTTCACACTCATCAGCTTGATGTTCAGAAGTATCATCGAGAAAAACATTTCAGTTGCCGTTCAGAACTGATCTAAAGTGTGCCTTGCATTGGCCGGGAATCGAACCCGGGCCTCCCGCGTGGCAGGCGAGAATTCTACCACTGAACCACCAATGCTTAATTGTTAAATAATGTTAGCTCATACAATTTGTCCAACACACATTAACACCTGCAGGACTTAAAGTATTTACTCAGGTCAAGGAATACTGGAACCCCACGGCTCCTCATTATCAATGCTTGCTTTCTCTAGAATTTGGGCTCCCAGAATTGAATTTGTCGGACAAAAATAAACACCTGTGGACGTCAATGCGCTTACTAATGTCGAGGTATTCTTGTTCCAACAGGTCCTCGTTAGTATAGTGGTCAGTATCCCCGCCTGTCACGCGGGAGACCGGGGTTCAATTCCCCGACGGGGAGTGTTTGACATTAACCCACAGTCACCAATGTCTTGTTCCTTTAGGAGCAGTCAGTGTCTGTGAGCAAGAAGCAGTCTCTGATTTCCATGACAAGTTTAACGAAATTTACGCAACGATCCACAGTGGTACTTTTCCAATTATGTGTCAGGATGGCCGAGCGGTCTAAGGCGCTGCGTTAAGGTCGCAGTTTCCACTGGAGGCGTGGGTTCAAATCCCACTTCTGACAGAACTTTCGTGGACGGCTAAGGACAAGCGAAATCACCATCATGATGTCCTTTTGATATCAAAGGATAATCAAAGTTTAGTTTGCCCTCAGCAGCTAAATGTTCAGAAAGAGGTGACCTCACACACAATGTTGAAGATGCATTTTAAAACTGATCTGAAGTGTGCCTTGCATTGACCGGGAATTGAACCTGGGCCTCCCATGGGCAGGCGAGAATTCTACCACTGAACCACCAATGCTTGATTATTGAAAAATGAAGACATGTGGACGTCAATGCCCTTACTAATGTCGCGGTGTTCTCATTCCAAAAGTTCCTCGTTAGTATATTGGTCAGTATCCCCGCCTGTCACGCGGGAGACAGGGGTTCAATTCCCCGACGGGGAGTGTTTGACATTAACCCACAGTCACCAACATCTTGTTCCTTTAGGAGCAGTCAGTGTCTGTGAGCAAGAAGCAGTCTTTGTTTTCCATGACAAGTTTAACGAAATTTACGCAACGATCCACAGTGGTACTTTTCCAATTACGTGTCAGGATGGCCGAGCGGTCTAAGGCGCTGCGTTAAGGTCGCAGTGAGCCAGGTTGCTTCAACCAGCCGTCATCCACACACACTCCCACTATCAGTAAATATTGTCATCAGATTCATCAGTACATAATCAAACAATATGAAAAAGAAACCAAACAATTTCTGCACAAAACACGACAAAGAGGTAAAAACAGAACTTTATTTTAGTATTATTTGTAAAGCCCATTGCAGTATTATTGTATATTGGTAGGCTACTGCTAGTTTTTAACTGTCTCTAACATTGCTTATATAGTGTGTGTGTGTGTGTGTGTGTGTGTGTGTTTGTCTTTCTGAATACCTGCCTGTAAAGGGTGTAACCCTGCTATTATAGAAACATAACCCAATACAAAACACACACACACACACACACAGATCATCATTGTCTGTTATCAATCAGAAGCATATAGCCCCCCCTCCCTTTTATGAGTCAAACCACGTCAGTCCTGTAACTACAAACACAAAACTATAATGACCATCATCTTTATCAAAAGAGAACATTCGTTGGGACACATATTCACTCAACATTCCTTGTTATTTCTACCTGACTTTATTCAACTTAATAAAGTCAGGAGAACGCCTAACAGAAATGTCTAGGATGAGATCAGCCAATAGAAACATTACATGTATACAACATATAAGGTATAGTTAAAATAGTAATTAAATTTTCATATTTTTTTTTCTAGGAATGGCGTCCAATTCTTCCTGGTCTGAGGATATCTTTTCATGTTCCATCTGTCTGGATGTGTTCAACAGCCCAGTCACCACAACATGTGGACACAACTTCTGCAGAACCTGTATAACAACACACTGGGATGGCCAGTTTAGAAGGTCTGTACGAGTCAAAGAGCAGCCTTGTGTTGAACCAGCAGAAGTTCCCTGTGACATCTGTACTGGGACCCAGCTGAAGGCTGTGAAGTCCTTCCTAGTGTGTTTTACCTCTTTCTGCCAAACCCACCTGGAGCCACATCAGAGAGTCGCAGTCCTGAAGAAACATCTGCTGGTCGAGCCTATGGACCGTCTGGAAGACAGGATGTGTAAGAAACACGACCGACTTCTGGAGCTCTTTTGCCAGACTGAGCAGGTGTGTGTGTGTGTAAGTTCTGCACAGAGACAGACCACAAGTCCCATCCTGCTGTACCTCTAAAGGAGGAATATGAAGTGAAGACGGCCCAGCTGTGGAAGATGGAGTCGGAAGTTCAGCAGATGATCCAGGAGAGAAAACTAAAGATTAAGGAGATCAAAGACACAATAGAATTGAGCAACAAAGACGCAGACAGAGAGATAGCTGATGGTGTGCAGGTCTTCACTGCTCTGCTGCGCTACATTGAAAAGTGGCAGGATGATTTCAACCAAACGGTTAAAGAGAAACTGCAATCCACAGAGAAAGAGGCTGAAGGCCTCATCAAAGAGCTGGAGCAGGAAATAGGAGATCTGACCAATAGAAGCTCAGAGGTGAAGCAGCTCTCACACACTGAAGACCACCTCCACTTCCTCCAGACCTTCAGATCCCTGAAGGATCCTCCACCCACCAGGGACTGGACAACGGTGGAGGTCCGTCCTCCGTCATACGTAGGGACCTTGATGAGATCCCTGATTCAGCTGAAGAAGACACTGAACATGGAGATGAAGAAGCTGCCTGACCTGAGATCAGCTCTAAAGAAGTGTAAGTGTCTGTTTAGTTTAATTTAGGGCTGTCAAATGTACATTAAATAATCCAATATTGTTAAAATATAAATAATTTTTATTTTATTATTTCAAGTAAGTGTAGAAGAATATTGTATGTATGTGTGGCCCGCCTTCCCCCTGTGAACACAAGTCTCTTTTTAAACTGAAACGTAACAAACCCTGCACTCTGACAAACAGAACAAAGAAAAAGGTTTAGGCTCTGCCTCCACAGAGAATATCTTGAAAGCTATTTGTTTAAAGCTTAAATTAAAGCTATAAGTATTGCTTAGATATTTCATGTATATTTCAAATATTGAGGAAGTAAATGCAGTTTATACATTTTCCTTGGTTTCAATGTTTTGATTGGGACAACCACTCACACATATGGGATTTGCTGTTAAGTTTAACTTTAATTATCTTAAACAATATGCACAATTTCTAAAGCTATAGTACACTAGTCCACTATAGTACCTATCATACGATATGATTTTGTCTTTCTACGTTAGTTTGTAGAGTAGAGGGCATGTGAAAAGGACAGGAATAAGTATGCAAGACAACAGTACTAGTGATGATTATGATGAACATGATGATGATGAAGAATGGTTCAGCAGCTAATCATGTCTTGTTCTCCCATCAGATGCCTGTGAACTCACACTGGACCCAAACACAGCCCACAGACGACTCTCTCTGTCTGAGGACAACAGAAAGGTGACGTGGGTTAGAGAGGATCAGTTGTATCCTGATCACCCAGAGAGATTTGACTACTGGGACCAGGTGTTGTGTAGAGAGGCTCTGACTGGCCGCTGTTACTGGGAGGTAGAGTGGGAAGGACTTGTTAATATAGGAGTGACATACAGAGGAATCACAAGGAGAGGAGGGGGTGATAACAGCAGGCTTGGATGGAACAACAAGTCATACAGTCTTTATTGTCATGATGATGGTTACTCTGCCCGGTACAACGGTAGTATAACAGACATACGTCTCCCCCCCGCTGGCTCTAACAGAGTAGGAGTGTATCTGGACCGGCCTGCTGGCACTCTGTCCTTCTACAGAGTGTCCCCAGATGTAGGAGGGTCCTCAGACACACTGACACACATCCACACCTTCCAGTCCACCTTCACCCAGGAAGACCTCTATCTTGGGGTTGGGTTATGCAGGGAAGGTGCCTCAGTGTCTCTGTGTCGGTTGTAGCCACACACATAGACCAGCTGACTGAGATTAGCATGCAGGTTATAATTCTTGATGAAACGTTTGTTGATGATGACCAGTTATCTGGATGTACATTTGGAATACATGCATCTGGACCTATGGATGTACAATAAGAGGAAGTGTCTTTTAAGATCTTTCATAGGGTTAACTGAGCAGGTTCTACAAAGTAAAAAAAATTGATATTGATTGATTGTAAATGTAACTGTTTTAATTCAATAGTTTTGATACTTTCATTGATTCATTGATCGTTTTTTGTAATTTGGTGTAAAGGCTAGACGACAATAAATTCTAAACCGAACTGGTATTTCTGTGACTGTTTGATTGTTTCATTAATTTCTAAAGGGTATTTTGTTTTCAAAGTTAAGTGTTGGTTAATGCTTATTAACAGAGTTTTGTACACGCAATTTTAACCATTATAAATGTAGTGGGCCTACTTATTTATTCACATAATATATAGAAGCAAGCGAGACAAAGCCAATAACAATTGAAATTTGTTGGGATGACTTCAACATCTAATGTGTTACGTCCCAGCTCGCTAGAGAAAGGGGAGGCAACATAAAACCAGGTATTTTTGGCAAAGTTATTTATTAACAAGGAACTTGGATAACCAACCACACACACAAATAGAGGAGGCGAACTACAAAGGGGAAAAAGGTGCCATGTGGATGCTGTTCAGATCAAAGAAACAAACCCAACTAAAGGAGGACTCCAAAATACACAGTTGAAACAGCAGCCCTGCTCCTAGTGTCGCTGACGAAGAAAAGGCTGCGTGTGTTTCAGTTTGCTTTGAGCTCTTATCCTGGCCCAGTCCCCAGCTAGCTAACACGTGGCTCACTTTCCTCATTTCCACTCATTAAGGTCTCACCGTCTCTACCGACATAAGAGAGGCTCAGTGGCCGAGCTCAAAGTCCTAGCTGCCCCGCCTGTTGAGCTGGCCGCTCTTTAGCGCTCTTCGGTCCCCTCATTGCTGGCTCCGGATTGGACGATGACGGGTTCCGCGCCAATCAGGATCCTCGGCGTTTCCGATGCAGGAACCAATCACATCCGGGGAATCACACATCAGAATTAACATATTTGCGGGACAATCACATACGGGGAAGGACACATGGTAATTTGCATACAGCTGTCAAACACAGGGAGGGTTTTACACATGAGGGCGGGGCGTCGGAACGCAGCAGTAACACGTTATTAAAAAATGCTCCAGTGAAAACACTTGAAAATCATCACAGAGGTACCTGGGGACATGCTGAACCAGAATATGGCCGAGATTGTAGAAAACGATTTGATTTGTTTATAATTATTATGACTTCTTCATCATCAACATCATGTTTTTCGTTTTCTCCATACAGTTATTAAGGTGTTAAATATGACTAGTTAAGGAATATTTGTATGGGTGGGAGGGGGTGTTATATCATCAATTTAATTTGTAAATAAAGTTCTCCACGTGCAGAGCTCGGAAAAACGCGTCTTCACATGTCGCTGCTCCTCTTGATCCCCACCATACAGTTACAAACACTACAGTAAATATATCAAATCAATTCAGCATTTTCTAGGTTACCTTATTTTAATTCAGTACAGTACAGCAAAGTGCGTGAACTGTTTTAACTTTGAGTGTTGTGGTTATTGTGTGTGTTCTGTGTTGTCTGCCATTGGTGTGTGAGCTGCACTCACAACCCTTGTTCCACCAGCAAAGAAAAAAAGTATATATATAAATATATACTTTTTTATTTTTTAGGAATACACATCATTTTTCAAACCGATGTTCTATGTGCTTCTTAGTCTGGTCTTTCCACCCTTACAAATGCACTAGAATGCAGAATTCCACCAGGAAAGAAAAAAAGTGTCGGCCTGCCAACGGAGAATCCTTCTCAGCAGCTCGAGTAGGTGTGTGCGTAATCCCTGCCCGTTTCTATTGGTCCGCAGTTAGGGTTCCGCAGTAAAGCATATAAAAGCACGGAGCCAAAGACACACTCAGCGGTCCAAGGTACAAGCCCATAAGGCGAAGCCTAGATGAAATAGAACAGATGTGTTTATTGCCGCTACGCTCGCTGCAGGAACTCACCCCGGTGTGCACGCGCACAGTGCACACACGAGCAGCAGAGCTATGAGAGCAGCAGACAGCGGATTCAGTCAGAGTAGCAAGTAGAGGCGCAAGCAGAACTGTGTGTGTGTGTGTGTGTGTGTGTGTGTGTGTGTGTGTGTGTGTGTGTGTGTGTGTGTGTGTGTGTGTGTGTGTGTGTGTGTGTGTGTGTGTGTGTGCGCGGCTGTGTCTGTGAGCGTGTCAGAAGGCTACCGAGGGGGCGGGCCCGAGCCTGGAGCTCTGTAGAAAGACCCCTCTCGCTTGTTCAGGAAACGGAAGTTTACGCAAATCCAACAGACGAAGGGACGACATGACGAAGAGACAACATGGACGCGTTAGTCTCTCCGGAGACGAAGAACAAGACGTTTTAAAGCAGAGAGCCGGGACAGAAACATTCCAAGGTGGGTCCAACACATTGAACCTCTAATCCTCATTGTCCTGTCCGCAGGGCGCCATGTTGTACTGTAGCGTTAGCCCCACACGGGTCTCCTGCGCTCCGTGTGAACACGTGATGTTGATGCTTAGCTAAACCAACCTTCACGTGCTCTATTGTGTCGCCTCGTCGGATTCCACCAGCGCGTGCTCGGTGCTCGGCGTCCTGTTTGGAGCGCGGCGCAGGCACGCGGGGCCGCGCTCTGTACGTGGAGGGGGGGGGGGGGGGGGGGGGGGGGAGACAATTGTGACTTTTTTGCTGACTTTTCTTGTTAGATATTGGAACTGGAAGTAAACATAATGCCCCATCTACAACTACATCACTCTCCTCTGATGCCTTTTAGAGAACATGCATTCAGCTTAATTTGTGTTCTGGGATACTAGGCCTGCAAAATTGTTTTATTTGGCCATCTATTATGGACTGGTGCTTTTTCAGTTGATGTGTACTGCTGCTCTTTTCCTCTGCTCAGTGAGATGTGCAGTGTGGCCTAATCACAGATCAGAGTATTAATTTCTAGGCACACAGAAAAGGGGCTGTTGCTTGCCATGCAATACAAAGGTACTGAGTAGGCCTAATCAACACCTATTGATTATTTTACATTGACCGCTTCCTTCTGGTGTGCAGTTTTCTGTTCAGCATGTTCAGTGTGTTTGCTTCTGTTGTTCTGTCATAGTGGACACACACACACACACACACACACACACACACACACACACACACACACACACACACACACACACACACACACACACACACAGTCCACCGTTTATGGGCTGCCTCGTTCTAGTTCAGCCTGGAAATTTGTGTTACTTATGCTTATTTATTATTCTTATTATTATGTTTTATTTTTTAAGTACTTGAATTTACCTGAATTATTTTGATTGAAGCTATTTTGTAATTTGTTTTAATTTATTTTATTGATTGGATGAACTATAATTTGCCTAAAGATGATTATTTTGTATTTTTGTCTGTCTGATTTGTTGTCTTGTGTTAAAAAATGAATCAGATGTTACTCAACAGTTACTCAGTACTTGAGTAGTTTTTTCACCAAGTACTTTTTCACTCTTACTCAAGTAATTATTTGGATGACTACGTTTTACTTTTACTTGAGTAATATTATTCTGAAGTAACAGTACTTTTACTTGAGTAAATTTTTTGGCTACTCTACCCGCCTCTGGTTGTATATTAATTCATTTAATTGTGGAGTACAATTTAAATGCAAGAAGGCCTGAAGCTTTATTTGAACAGTTCTTCTGAAGGAAGATCTGCCATTTGTCGTTTCCTGGTGATCGTTCATCCAGAGTGATTACCAGGAAAGGAAAAAAAGCAGATCTTCCTTCAGAAGAACTGTTCAGATAAGGCTTCAGGCCTTTTTAAGGCCCAGCTGCATGCAGACCCCATCCCTGTTGCTCTATGCCACTGTCTTTTATTTTCTCTTGTTTATTGATTTCTTTTTGTTTGTATCCACATTTCGATTCTCTCAATAGTATAGAGTCTATAATAGTTATATATTCAAAACCTGTGTACGGTGTTGCTGTTGAAGAAAGATGTCTTGTTCTTAACTTGTCTTCTTCTAAAAGAAGCGATAAGAGTAGCGTTAAAGTAGCGGCTGGATAAGCAGTATGGATCAGAGTAGTAGTGGCGTTAGAATCTTCCCTGTGTGTGAGTGCAGTTGGCTCCTTCATTCGCGGTGGTAGCGGTGTGAGAGTCGATAGTGACCAGTGTGTTTATGTTCAGTGCTGTTGTACCGACCTGTTGGCTCAAGAGCTTTGCTTGAAATAACAACAGATTTATGAATATTAACACATCATTGCATGTATACAACATATAACATATAGTTTAAATTTTAATTTAATTTTCATAATTTTCTTCTAGGAATGGCGTCTGACTCTTCCTGGTCTGAGGATATCTTTTCATGTCCCATCTGTCTGGATGTGCTCAACAGCCCAGTCAACACACCATGTGGACACAACTTCTGCAGAACCTGTATTACAACATGCTGGGGTGACCAAGTCCAGTACAAATGTCCTGTTTGCAGCAAGCTGTTCCAGACAAGACCTGATTTACAGGTCAATACCTTCATATCAGAGATGGTTTATCAGTTTAGAAGTTCTGTACGAGTCAAAGAGCAGCCTTGTGTTGAACCATCAGAAGTTCCCTGTGATGTCTGTACTGGGACCCAGCTGAAGGCTGTGAAGTCCTGCCTAGTGTGTTTTACCTCTTACTGCCAAACCCACCTGGAGCCACATCAGAGAGTCGCAGTCCTGAAGAAACATCAGCTGGTCGAGCCTATGGACCGTCTGGAAGACAGGATGTGTAAGAAACACGACCGACTTCTGGAGCTCTTCTGCCAGACTGAACAGGTGTGTGTGTGTCTGTTCTGCACAGAGACAGACCACAAGTTCCATCCTGTTGTACCTCTAAAAGAGGAATATGAAGTGAATACGGCCCAGCTGGGGAAGACAGACACTGATGTTCAGCAGATGATCCAGGAGAGAAAACTAAAGATTAAGGAGATCAAAGACACAGTAGAATTGAGCAACAAAGACGCAGACAGAGAGATAGCTGATGGTGTGCAGGTCTTCACTGCTCTGATGCGCTACATTGAAAAGTGGCGGGATGAGTTCAACCAAACGGTTAAAGAGAGACTGAAATCCACAGAGAAAGAGGCTGAAGGCCTCATGAAAGAGCTGGAGCAGGAAATAGAAGATCTGACCAATAGAATCTCAGAGGTGAAGCAGCTCTCACACACTGAAGACCACCTCCTCTTCCTCCAGACCTTCAGATCCCTGAAGAATCCTCCACCCAGCAGGGACTGGACAACGGTGGAAGTCCGTCCTCCGTCATACGTAGGGACCTTGAGGAGATCCCTGGATCAGCTGGAGGAGACACTGAACATGGAGATGAAGAAGCTGTGTGATGCTGCTGAACTGAAGAGGGTCCAGCAGTATGAAGTAGATGTGACTCTGGATCCTGATACAGCTCATCCAAAGCTCATCCTGTCTGAGGATGGGAAACAAGTCCATGATGGAGGTTTCAGGAAGAAATTTCCAGACAACCCTAAGAGATTTACACGGTATCTATTTGTTCTCGCGAGGCAGAGCTTCTCCTCAGGGAGATTTTACTTTGAGGTCCAGGTTAAAGACAAGAATGCATGGTTTTTAGGAGTGGCCAGAGAGTCCATCAACAGAAAAGGTGTGATCAGTTTGACCCCTGAGAATGGCTCCTGGACTCTTTTCTTAGACAACGATGGGTTGGTATTTAGTGATGACTCTGATGTCCGTCTCACTCTGAGAGCTGAGCTCCAGAAGGTGGGGGTGTTTGTTGATTATGATGAGGGTCTGGTCTCCTTCTATGATGTGGAAGCCAGGATTCATATTTACTCAGCTACTGGCTGCACTTTTACTGAGCCTCTCTATCCATTCCTCAGTCCAGGTCTCTATGATTATAAAGGTATAAACTCTGCCCCCCTGATCATCTCACCTGTCAATCAAACAGATTAGGACCTTTTGTTTGATAATAAAATAATCAAACCACTAAAACTACTAATGTTGTTTCCTGCATGGGAATCTACTATGTTGATCTGAGAGAACTGCATTAATGTTGTACTGCCTTCATTTGACAAGAAGGAATTCATTCGGAAAAGAACCCTGACTATTGTAAAATATAACCCATGATACGTGATTCGATTACATATACTATATTGATCAATATCTGATTACTGCTGAATGTTTTTATACATTTAACAATATGAAATTGTAAACATTTGCAGGTGCATGTTAAAAATCTCTAGTTTCTTAAACAAAACGATTATATTAGTTTTTATTTCTGAAATATGAATGACAACAATCAAATGTTTGTACACTTTTTTAATTACAATAAAAATGTACAAAATGTAGAATGGGGTCATGTATTTAGTAGAACAGGTACATTCTCTACAATATGTATTCAGTAGAATAGGTACATTCTCAGTACAATATGTATTCATTAGAATAGGTACATTCTCAGTACAATATGTATTCAGTAGAATAGTTACATTCTAAACAATATGTATTCAGTAGAATAGGTACATTCTCTACAATATGTATTCAGTAGAATAGGTACATTCTCTACAATATGTATTCAGTAGAATAGCTACATTCTCCTTACTCTTCCTCGCTCTCTCTCCCTCCTTCCCTCATTCTTTCCCTCCTCTCACTCTCTCCCACCCTCTCTCCTTCCCTCTCAGTGTCTCTCCTCTCTTCACCTCTCCCTCTTTCCCTCACTCCCCCTCTCTACCTCTCCCCCTCACTCTCTCTCCCTCTTTCTCTCTCTTGCTCTAGCCTCCCCTCTCTCCCCCTCGCTCTCTCTCCCTCCCTCTCTCCACCTCTTTCCTTCCCTTCCTGTCTCTCTCCCCCCTCTCTCTCTGCCACTTTCCCTCTCTCTCCCTCTATCTCTCTCGCTATATCCTCTCCTCTCTCTCCCTCTCTTTCTCTTCAATTTCAATTTACAAAAGTAGAATGGGACATATTCAGTGGAAAAGGAGCATTCTCTACAATATGTATTTAGTAGAATATCTACACTCTCAATCTGTATTGTACTGAATAACTCTGTTAATAATATCTTCCTCTGTCTCTCCCTCTCTCTCCCTCTCCTACAGTCTCAGCGGCTGAACCGGAGAACCCACAGTGTTGCAGGTCCCAACTCGCTGTGGCACATAGATGGGAATCACAAGCTGATCAGGAAGATGAGGGTGATGAATGCATTCCAGTGGGGACTAAACACTCGACTTACTGGATCATTTACAGAGCATTGCGGTGCAAGCACTCAAGTAAATGTTCCTGCATGCAAATATGAGAAACAAAAAGATCCACACCGGTGTGAGTGAGTTGTGGATCCGATTGACTATGATGACATCAGGATAAACCACCACCCATCCTGCACAGGCGCGTGTGTTAAGACACAAGTTAATATTCAGCTTGTTTTGTTTTTCTCAGACTATGGAACTGTAAAGAGGTTTATTAAATTGAGGTTCCTAATTTCCTCTGTAATGTCACGTTTAATTATAAGACGTTTCTGTGTGTCTGTTTTGTATTATAATAGTATAAGCATAGAACCCATGTAATATCTGTAAAACTGAAGATGAATAACAGCTTTTGTGGGTGGAGAATAGCGATCCATGGTGGAATCTGTGGATTCAGCAGACTGGGTGTGTTTCTGCAGGCCACAACAGAAGTAGCACAGTGTTGGACCAGTTTGTTCAAGCCACTGCTAGGTATGGGGAACCGTCTGGAGTAAGGGGTGACCACGGAGGACAAAACAACGGTGTTTCCTCGTCGGTTAACATTTACCGTGGATCAGAAAGAGGAAGTGGCATCCGGGCCAGAAGTGTCCATGACCAGCGGATAGAGAGGCTTTGGGGAGATCTTTTTTTTGGGGGGGGGGGGACTAATGTCTACCACCAGCTTTTCTCCTTCCTTGAAATGATGGAATCATGGACTGTACCAATGAGCTACACAAGTGGGCACCGCATTATGTTTATCTGCCACGGATCAACCGGGAAATATATAAATTAGTCAAAATATTGAAATAAATACGTTTGTATTTTCAAAAGGACGTTTTTCAAAAGGACCATTTATTTATTTCAGGGGACATATTTCATAATGCCACATTTATCTCTTTAATGCCACATTTATTTCATAATGCCACATTTATTTCATAATGCCACATTTATTTCATAATGCCACATTTATCTCTTTAATGCCACATTTGAAAATGAACAGTACAACCGCTACTGCTGACTGCGTTCACACACACACATCGTTTCCATGAAGTGAGCATGCACCTCACTATGCTCCTACATGGAGCGCAGCATGCTAACACGACAGCACGGTGAGGAAAGCCCGTCAGACTGTCGCCTCAGAACATTTCATCCAGTCCTAGCGGGCGGTAGCGGGGCTGCTCCCCGGCCCGTCTAGACACTCTCATTAAACATTGATGGAAGAGGGAACAACCAGGAGCTGTCCAGTCACTGACCGCTGCTGGCGTGCTCACGGCCATCCAGGCTCCGGGTGGGGGGCTCCGGGTCCACCTGGTGTCCGCACAGCCCCCTGGCCCTGCACCAGCCGCTCCAGCGCCAGCTCCGAGTCGGGTCGCGCACGCCGGGGCGCCTCGGCAGGTGGAGGTGGTGGTGGATGTGGTAGTGGTGGTGGTGGTGGTGGAGGTGGTGGTGGTTGTGGTGGTGGTGGTGGTGGATGTGGTGGTGGTGGTGGATGTGGTGATGGTGGTGGTGGTGGTGATGGTGGATGTGGTGGTGGATGTGGTGATGGTGGTGGTGGTGGTGGTGGTGGTGGTGGTGGTGGTGGTGGAGTGCTCGGGTCTGGTCTTCAGTAGGCCGATACTACCGGCCTACTGAAGACCAGACAGACCCATTTTCCAGGAACAGTCCCCGTTTAAAGAAAAATAGGATTTCAAAGATATATGAATCGATTGAAAGGTTCTAACTTGCTCATGAATATTAATGGCTGGACAGTTGGTAATTAGTCTGGGGTCTATCTGATAGGCTGTGACGTGGCCTCGCTACGTGGGGGGTCTCTATGGACTTTATACCATTAGCAGACTAACGATAGGCTATCAATACAACACAGAACGATTCCCTATTGGAGGAGCCGACTCTGGCTGGTTTCTGGCTGGCTAACCACAGCTTAAAACACATCATAGTAAACCTTTGGGCCCAATCTCCACTAGGCCTACAGTAGCCTACTGCATTCACCATGATCATAAGCAACACGTAAATATGTCCCTTTTTATACTTTCAGAAAAAATAACCTCAAATATTTGGTTGATTATATGGACTAAACTATCTGGTCACCGAGTCACGGGCTTCAAGCTAGGTTTTGTTTTAGTGTTGTTCGCTTCCAGTGATCATAGGTTACTAGTTAATGTAATGGCAAATATAAAAATATAAGAAATGTCCTCACACCTAAATGACCAATGGCGCTAATGGTAAGCCTGACCAATCACAAGCATTGGCCTAGTTGTCTTTTGACTGGTGTCATCGTAGGATAAACACAGCTGTCACTCATAACACTATAACTATGGGTATAGTCCTGTCCCGTTTTCAAACTGTATTTTATCATATTATATAGCATATTTTCTCTATCGATCTTTGATGGAAGAATCATTTTAATTATTTAATTAATTTATGAACACATTTGCCCGTTTGGATTTGGGTAACCTGGGACTTTAACGATTAATGGGATATTGTCTTGAATATTGTGGAGCCAATCCCGATATTGTGTTATGTAGTGTAGATCTACTCTATATTTGAGACTGTCACTCATATGAGACTGACATGAAATGACCTTCAAGGTGATTTAAAACTGCGGCGATCATCTCAACACATAAATAAATGGTGATGACCAGTCCATGTACGAAGGGTTCATGTTTTTATCATCTAAGCAGCTGATGGTGATACGGTGCACCTCTTCAAGTGTTTCAAAATGGACCTTGTGTCAAATCTATTGGTTTACTATTCTCACAACGTTTAATTGATTAATGTAGAGTTATAGCTCAATTTCCCACGTAACTAGCTTGAGTTGAATGAACCACAGACTGCAGCAGAATAGACTGTTTGTGATGCACTTTTAAAGGGTAGGATGTTAGAAATGGCACGGGTGAAGATTTGTGTGTGTGTGTGTGTGTGTGTGTGTGTGTGTGTGTGTGTGTGTGTGTGTGTGTGTGTGTGTGTGCGCACCTTGTCTTGGCCCTTTTCTGAATACCCGCCTGTAAAGGGTGTAGCAAGATGAAGAAGGATAAAACACAAGAAGAATCCAACCCAACAAGATGGCTCATTTAAGATAACTGAATGAAGAAAATAACCCTGCTTATCATAGAATCACATGCCAGTACAAACATGCCTGACCTCACTCTAAGTATTCTGTACTCTGAGGACACTGTATCACTGTAACATCATTTCCTTGTTATAAGTCAGACGGTTTGGTGTGGCTCACTTCATTACAGCAGGAAGAAGACTAAGGTACTGTACTCAACTCTGTGATATATTATAAATATGCATAACTTTGAATCTTATCAATAGGTTGATGGTTAGGGTTAGTTTTCTGTAAAAACACACGGTTAAAAACATTAGTAAATATATGGATGCATTGCTATTTGTCAAAATCAATAGGATTATTGGTCTGTACGATGCTAAAGGTTAGACTTTGGACATTGGTGTTCCTGTTCATTCTACTGTAAAGAAGGAGCTGCATCAGTGACTTAGATGCTGGTTGAACTATCAAATGTCTCTTTGTTTTTCTCTGTCTGAGCTTCTAGACATCAGAGCTCTCTGTCTATTGTTCATATTTGAACAAAGTCTTCATCACTGAGCAGATCCCAACAAACCAAATGTGGGACAAAGAGTATGTTTGTGTGGGACAATGTGGGACACGTTACCAATGTGGAGAGCTAGTCTACAAATGTGTCTTTCTACCTTAAGAAATAAACATTCTCACACATCGCATTCCCCCGTGGGACGTTGAAAAAAACGAAATCTGAGAATTGCTACTACCGGCTTTACCCAGTTCGATGCTACATCGTCATATCAAGGGTGTGTGTGTGGCTAAAGCTGTGCGTGTAAATACTGCCATGATTAAGGAAATTATGATAATCCTCCAAGGTATGCAAAATAACATAACAAAAAACAAATTGCTTAAGAGACTCCGGTGAATATGCGCAAGGTTGCTACAGCTTCATTATAGTGGTGTGTCTTAAAAGTGGGGTTTGTGGTGAATGGCAAATTTTTTGTTGAAAAAAACAAACTCTGAGAATCGCCTTCTACCGGCTTTACCCATTTCTAAGGAGTTTCACAGTCTTTGTTGTAAGTGCATTTCATTTTCTTTGTGGTAGTTTCCAACATATTCTGCCTAAATCTGCACAGCTTGTGACTTTGTGGTGACTCCATGTTCAGCGTTGGGTGGAGTGTAGCAGGCAGCAAAGACGGTGACAGGTTCACCTGCACTCGACAAACATGTGTGCTCAGCTTGATCCACATCAAACACACCCCCGTGATGACAGCCTTCCCTGCCTTCTTCACAGCCATTGGCTAAAATCCAGATTTTAGAAAAGTGTCTGTCCTGCAGTGGTTTGACTTTTTAAAACTAGAGCCAATCAAAATGTGGGACATCCTCTCAATATATTGGAGGCGGGACAAGAGATATAAATGCTGTGCAGTCCTGCATCGAGCAGGACACCTGACACCTTACAGTGAAGGCATGGATCAGCAGCCTATAAGAGGTTAGTCTGACAGGTGTTTAAACTGGGAGGGGAACTGGTCCAACTGGTTGGTTCACAACATAAATTCCTTGTTACTGAGTCAGACGGTTTGGTGTGACTCACTTTATTACAGCAGGAAGGAGACTAAGGTACTGTACTCAACTCTGATCCGTGATATATCATAAATATGTTTCACTTTGAATCTTATCAATAGGTTAATGGTAAATGTTCTGTAAAAAGACATGGTTAAAAACGTTAGTAAATATATGTTTGCATTGCTATTTGTTTAAAATTGTATTTATTTATTGTTGAATGACCTGACACGGAGGGAATACTTTGTAACAGTATTACTTTTATTTAACATTATGGTAAGTCGTAGACCAACATTGCGTGACTAACAGAATGCCTAGAGGGGCGCACCCACCACCGCGCATGCTCAGTCAAGTACGGTGGCTGCCATAGGAGCACATTCGAACGGCACATTGCAAATGCTCTACATTTATTATTAATTTTTTTGGAGGGTTCTTGGTCTGTAGTATGCTACATGTTGGACATTGTGGACATTGTGGACAGACTGTGGACATTGTGGATCGAACCCAGAACCTTTCAACTTGGAGTCAAGCGTCAGCTTAACATTACAATTCTTAATACATTTTCTTCTGATTTAGTATTTTTCCTAAATCAAGTGTCCTTGGGTGACCTTAAAGGTACTTAGGATGTAATGTACAGTTGACCTTCTGTGTGGAATGATTAATAGTTATTAAATAGTTATTAGAGACGTCTGGGTCAGTAGTGTGTGAGCAGACAGAGCTCAGACAGCTAGAGGAGGATTCTACATGGAGGTGTTCAGTAGTGTGTGAGCAGACAGAGCTCAGACAGCTAGAGGAGGATTCTACGTGGAGGTGTTCAGTAGTGTGTGAGCAGACAGAGCTCAGACAGCTAGAGGAGGATTCTACATGGAGGTGTTCAGTAGTGTGTGAGCAGACAGAGCTCAGACAGCTAGAGGAGGATTCTACATGGAGGTGTTCAGTAGTGTGTGAGCAGACAGAGCCCAGACAGCTAGAGGAGGATTCTACATGGAGGTGTTCAGTAGTGTGTGAGCAGACAGAGCTCAGACAGCTAGAGGAGGATTCTACATGGAGGTGTTCAGTAGTGTGTGAGCAGACAGAGCTCAGACAGCTAGAGGAGGATTCTACGTGGAGGTGTTCAGTAGTGTGTGAGCAGACAGAGCTCAGACAGCTAGAGGAGGATTCTACGTGGAGGTGTTCAGTAGTGTGTGAGCAGACAGAGCTCAGACAGCTAGAGGAGGATTCTACATGGAGGTGTTCAGTAGTGTGTGAGCAGACAGAGCTCAGACAGCTAGAGGAGGATTCTACATGGAGGTGTTCAGTAGTGTGTGAGCAGACAGAGCTCAGACAGCTAGAGGAGGATTCTACATGGAGGTGTTCAGTAGTGTGTGAGCAGACAGAGCTCAGACAGCTAGAGGAGGATTCTACATGGAGGTGTTCAGTAGTGTGTGAGCAGACAGAGCTCAGACAGCTAGAGGAGGATTCTACGTGGAGGTGTTCAGTAGTGTGTGAGCAGACAGAGCTCAGACAGCTAGAGGAGGATTCTACATGGAGGTGTTCAGTAGTGTGTGAGCAGACAGAGCTCAGACAGCTAGAGGAGGATTCTACATGGAGGTGTTCAGTAGTGTGTGAGCAGACAGAGCTCAGACAGCTAGAGGAGGATTCTACATGGAGGTGTTCTGTAGTGTGTGAGCAGACAGAGCTCAGACAGCTAGAGGAGGATTCTACATGGAGGTGTTCAGTAGTGTGTGAGCAGACAGAGCTCAGACAGCTAGAGGAGGATTCTACGTGGAGGTGTTCAGTAGTGTGTGAGCAGACAGAGCTCAGACAGCTAGAGGAGGATTCTACGTGGAGGTGTTCAGTAGTGTGTGAGCAGACAGAGCTCAGACAGCTAGAGGAGGATTCTACGTGGAGGTGTTCAGTAGTGTGTGAGCAGACAGAGCTCAGACAGCTAGAGGAGGATTCTACATGGAGGTGTTCAGTAGTGTGTGAGCAGACAGAGCTCAGACAGCTAGAGGAGGATTCTACATGGAGGTGTTCAGTAGTGTGTGAGCAGACAGAGCTCAGACAGCTAGAGGAGGATTCTACATGGAGGTGTTCAGTAGTGTGTGAGCAGACAGAGCTCAGACAGCTAGAGGAGGATTCTACATGGAGGTGTTCAGTAGTGTGTGAGCAGACAGAGCTCAGACAGCTAGAGGAGGATTCTACATGAAGGTGTTCAGTAGTGTGTGAGCAGACAGAGCTCAGACAGCTAGAGGAGGATTCTACATGGAGGTGTTCAGTAGTGTGTGAGCAGACAGAGCTCAGACAGCTAGAGGAGGATTCTACATGGAGGTGTTCAGTAGTGTGTGAGCAGACAGAGCTCAGACAGCTACAGGAGGATTCTACATGGAGGTGTTCAGTAGTGTGTGAGCAGACAGAGCTCAGACAGCTAGAGGAGGATTCTACATGGAGGTGTTCAGTAGTGTGTGAGCAGACAGATCTCAGACAGCTAGAGGAGGATTCTACATGGAGGTGTTCAGTAGTGTGTGAGCAGACAGAGCTCAGACAGCTAGAGGAGGATTCTACATGGAGGTGTTCAGTAGTGTGTGAGCAGACAGAGCTCAGACAGCTAGAGGAGGATTCTACGTGGAGGTGTTCAGTAGTGTGTGAGCAGACAGAGCTCAGACAGCTAGAGGAGGATTCTACGTGGAGGTGTTCAGTAGTGTGTGAGCAGACAGAGCTCAGACAGCTAGAGGAGGATTCTACATGGAGGTGTTCTGTAGTGTGTGAGCAGACAGAGCTCAGACAGCTAGAGGAGGTGTTATGTTCCTGTTCATTATACTGTATAGAGGGAGCTGCATCAGTGATGTGTCTCTACATGCTGTTTGAACTATCAAGTGTCTCTTTGTTTTTTCTGAGCTTGTAGATATCAGAGCTCTCTGCCTATCGTTCATATTTTAATAAAAGGATCATTGAAGTCATGGAACAGCAGCCTATAAGTGGTTAGTCTTCACCACTGAGTAGATCCCAACAAACCACGTGTGACAAAGAGTTTGTTTGTGTGGGACAATGTGGGACACGTTACCAATGTGGAGTGGTAGTCTACAAATGTGTCTTTCTACCTTAAGAAATAAACATTCTCATGTCACTTCACATCGTGTTCCCCCCCTGGGACGTTGATAAGAACTAACTCTGAGAATCGTCTTGCTTTACCCAGTTCTAAGGAGTTCCACAGTCTTTGATGAAAGTGCATTTCATTTTCTTTGTGGTAGTTTCCAACATATTCGGCCTAAATCTGCACAGCTTGTGACTTTGTGGTGACTCCATATTCCACGTTGGGCGGTGTAAACTGGGAGGGGAACTGGTCCAACTGGCTGGTTCGCAAAATGATGTCCTTGTTATAAATCAGACAGTTTGGTGTGGCTCACTTTATTACAGCAGGAAGAAGAAGGTACTATAGTCAACTCTAATCCGTGGTAGATCATAAATATGCATAACTTTGAATCTTATCAATATGTTGATGGTTCGTTTTCTGTAAAAACACACGGTTGAAAGCGTTAGTAAATATATGGATGCATTGATATTTGTCAAAATTACTCTTGAATAGTTTCGCAGATTCTTTATCCAAAGTGACTGAGTTCAGATGCAGGTCATTAAGGAGCAGGTAGGGGTTAGACAGTACAGAGACAGGTCATTAAGGAGCAGGTAGGGGTTAGACAGTACAGAGACAGATCATTAAGGAGCAGGTAGGGGTTAGACAGTACAGAGACAGGTCATTAAGGAGCAGGTAGGGGTTAGACAGTACAGAGACAGATCATTAAGGAGCAGGTAGGGGTTAGACAGTACAGACAGGTCATTAAGGAGCAGGTAGGGGTTAGACAGTACAGAGACAGATCATTAAGGTGCAGGTAGGGGTTAGACAGTACAGAGACAGATCATTAAGGAGCAGGTAGGGGTTAGACAGTACAGAGACAGGTCATTAAGGAGCAGGTAGGGGTTAGACAGTACAGAGACAGGTCATTAAGGAGCAGGTAGGGGTTAGACAGTACAGAGACAGGTCATTAAGGAGCAGGTAGGGGTTAGACAGTACAGAGACAGGTCATTAAGGAGCAGGTAGGGGTTAGACAGTACAGAGACAGGTCATTTAGGAGCAGGTAGGGGTTAGACAGTACAGAGACAGGTCATTAAGGAGCAGGTAGGGGTTAGACAGTACAGAGACAGGTCATTAAGGAGCAGGTAGGGGTTAGACAGTACAGAGACAGGTCATTAAGGAGCAGGTAGGGGTTAGACAGTACAGAGACAGGTCATTAAGGAGCAGGTAGGGGTTAGACAGTACAGAGACAGGTCATTAAGGAGCAGGTAGGGGTTAGACAGTACAGAGACAGGTCATTAAGGAGCAGGTAGGGGTTAGACAGTACAGAGACAGGTCATTAAGGAGCAGGTAGGGCTTAGACAGTACAGAGACAGGTCATTAAGGAGCAGGTAGGGGTTAGACAGTACAGAGACAGGTCATTAAGGAGCAGGTAGGGGTTAGACAGTACAGAGACAGGTCATTAAGGAGCAGGTAGGGGTTAGACAGTTAAAAGACAGTTCATTAAGGAGCAGGTAGGGGTTAGACAGTTAAAAGACAGTTCATTAAGGAGCAGGTAGGGGTTAGACAGTACAGAGACAGGTCATTAAGGAGCAGGTAGGGGTTAGACAGTACAGAGACAGGTCAATAAGGAGCAGGTAGGGGTTAGAGAGTACAGAGACAGGTCAATAAGGAGCAGGTAGGGGTTAGACAGTACAGAGACAGGTCATTAAGGAGCAGGTAGGGGTCAGACAGTACGGAGACAGGTCATAAAGGAGCAGGTAGGGGTCGGACAGTACAGAGACAGGTAATTATGGAGCAGGTAGGGGTGAGACAGTACAGAGACAGGTCCTTAAGGAGCAGGTAGGGGTTAGACAGTACAGAGACAGGTCATAAAGGAGCAGGTAGGGGTTAGACAGAGACAGGTCCTTAAGGATCAGGTAGGGGTTTGACAGTACAGAGACAGGTGATTAAGGAGCAGGTAGGGGTTAGACAGTACAGAGACAGGTCATTAAGGAGCAGGTAGGGGTTAGACAGTACAGAGACAGGTCGTTAAGGAGCAGGTAGGGTTAGACAGTACAGAGACAGGTCATTAAGGAGCAGGTAGGGGTTAGACAGTACAGAGACAGGTCATTAAGGAGCAGGTAGGGGTTAGACAGTACAGAGACAGGTCATTAAGGAGCAGGTAGGGGTTAGACAGTACAGAGACAGGTCATTAAGGAGCAGGTAGGGGTTAGACAGTACAGAGACAGGTCATTAAGGAGCAGGTAGGGGTTAGACAGTACAGAGACAGGTCATTAAGGAGCAGGTAGGGGTTAGACAGTACAGAGACAGGTCATTAAGGAGCAGGTAGGGGTTAGACAGTACAGAGACAGGTCATTAAGGAGCAGGTAGGGGTTAGACAGTACAGAGACAGGTCATTAAGGAGCAGGTAGGGGTTAGACAGTACAGAGACAGGTCATTAAGGAGCAGGTAGGGGTTAGACAGTACAGAGACAGGTCATTAAGGAGCAGGTAGGGGTTAGACAGTACAGAGACAGGTCATTAAGGAGCAGGTAGGGGTCATCTCAGATGTGAATGTTTTGCTTCCAGGTCAGCGTCGGCCTCGTCACCTCGGATACAGACGTCCATCAAGGAGCTGTTTGAGTGAGTGGCCGTTGCTGTGACGATCTTCTCTTGGCTCTTAAGTCACATGTCTGGTCGATAACCAATCACTTCCCGTTTCATTCATCACTTCATTTTTCATACTTTGTTGTATTCTTTAAGGTTTTTGAGGTCAGGGCAAATTATTTAAGTTTCAGTAACATGCTTAGTGACTGAAACTAGTTAGACTAGCTAGGACACACACACACACACACACCACACACACACACACACACACACAGACACACATACACACACACACACACACACATTCACACACACACACCCACACGCACACACATTCACCAACACACAAACACACACACACACACACACACACATATACACACACACATACATTCACCAACACACAAACACACACACACACACACACACACACACACACATATACACACACACACACACACCATATGTGTGTATATGTGTGTGTGTTTAGGAGGCAGAGACGAGTAACGAGTGTGTAGTGTGGACCAGGAAGTGTTCCGTCCCAGCAGGATGTGCGTCTTGGCTCGACTTCCTGTCGGAGCCACTCTCTGGTAACACCTAGAAACACAGACGCCACATCGACACCTACACCTACACCTAAACAACACCACCCCAACACCAACACCACCCCAACACCACCCAAACCCATCACCATCCCAACATAACACACCACCCCAACACCACCCCAAAACTACCCCAACGCCTCACCACCCCAACACTAACACCACCCCAACACCACCCAACACCACCCTCACCCTAACACCAACACTACCAACACCACCCTAACACCAACACCACCCCAACACAACCCCAAAACCACCCCAACCCCAACACCATTTCAAAACAACCCCAACACCAACACCACCCCAACACCACCCAACACCAACACCACCCAAACACCACCCAATACACCCAAAACACCAAAATAAACACATAAACAATAACACCAATAACAAACAAAACAAATAAAAAACAAAACACAACAAACCAACAACAAACAAACATAACAACAAAAACAAACACAAACACACAAAAAAAAGACAACAAAACCAATAACCAAACAAAAAACACCAAAAACAAAAAAAAAAAATACCAAAACAAAACAAACAAAAAAATAAAAAACAAAAATAATAAACCAAACATAAAAAAACAAAAAAAAAACACCAAAAAAAAAACAACCAAAAAAACAACCAAACACCAAAACCATAAAACAAAACAAACATTAAAAACAAAAACAAACATAAACACAAAAACAAACAAAAAAAACAAAACAACACCAACAAAAACAACAAAAAACAAAAAACCACAACACAAAAAAAACAACAAACAAAAACAAACAAAATTAAAACAAACACAAACAAAACAAAAAAAAAAAAACAACACAAACAACAAACAAACACCACCCCAAAAAACCACAAAACAACAACATAACAAAACAAAACAAACAATAAAAACAAAACACAAAAAAAAACAAAAACCAAAACAAAACAAAAAACAGCAACATAAATATAAACAAAAAAACAACAAAAATAAAAACACCAAACAAAAAAAACAACAAAACAAAACCAACAAACAACCAAAACAAAAACACCACCCAACATAAAACCAAAACACCAAAAACAACAAACCAACAAAAAACAACATAACAAAATAACCACACCAAAAAAATCAAAATAAAAACAAAATAAAAAACAACAAAAAAAACAAAACACAACAAAACACAAAACCAACAACAAAAAACACAAAAAAAACAAAAAAACAAACCAAAACACAACACAAAAACAATTAAAACCACCCAACACAAATACCAACACAAACAAACCACACAACAAAAAACAAAACCAAAAAACAACAACACAAAAAAAAACAAACAAAAACAAACCACAACAAAAACACACCCCAACACCAAAACAACAAAAAAAACAACACAACCCAAACACCAACACCAACAAAACAACACCAACACCAAAAACCCACACACACACAACCACAAAACACCAACACCCCAACAAAACAACCAAACCCCAACAAAAACACACAACAACACCAACACCAACCCCAACACCAAACAAACACCCAACACCAACAAACCACCAACACCACCCAAACACCACCCAACACAAACAAACCACAAACACCAACACACCCAACCCCAACCCCAACACCAACACACCACACACACAAACAACACACCACTCCACCCAAACACCACCCACCACCAACCACAACATTAACACCACCCAACACCAACACCACCCCAAATCCACACACCCCACACCAAACACCACCCCAACACACAAACACCCCAAACACACACCACACCCAACAACACACCACCCCAACACCAAACACACCAAACCACACCCAAACCAAACCCAACACCACCCCAACACCACCCCAAAACCACCCCCATCCCAACACCACCCCAACACCCAACCACTTCAACACCACCAACCCCCAAAACCCCCCAACACCCACCCCACCAACACCCTCCCAAACACCACCCTAACACACCCCAACACCAACACCACCCCAAAAAAAACACCACCTTAAAACCACCCCAAAACCACCCCAACACCAAACCACCCCAACATCACACCACCCTAACACTAACACCCCCAAAAAACCACCCCAACACCACACCACCCCAACACTCCCCAATACGACCCAACACCACCCCAACACAACACCAACTAAACACAAACACCACCACAACACCAACACAACCCCATCACCATCCCAACATAAACACCACCCAACAACAACCCCAACATCACCCCAACACCACACACCACACCGCCCAAACACCAACACCAACACCACCCAACACCATCACCACCACACTATATTACCCCAACACCATCACCACCCCAACACTAACACCACCCAACACCAACACCACTTCACAACAACACCCCACCCACAACACCATCACCAACGCAACACCAACCAACCCCAACACCACCCAAACACCACCCCAACACCAACAATAACCCATCACCAACACCACCCCAACACCACTCAAACACCATACAACCCCAACACCAAAACAAAACAAACACCACCAACACCAACACCACCCCAATACCACCACTAACAGCAACACTACCCCAACTCCACCCAAACACCACCCCACCACCACCACAACATTAACACCATCCCAACACCAACACCACCCCAAATCCACACAACCCCCACATTAACACCACCCCAACACCAACACACCCACACACCACACACCACACAAACACCACACACCACCCCAACACCAACACCACCCAAACACCACACACATTCAACGCCAACACACCCCAACACTAACGTTTTTGGACCACGCAATGTGTAGTAATTTACTCGGCCACCGGTGTCAGTATTTCCCGAATGTACGAACGATCGTTGTAGAAACCTACACATGGCTAAATAGTATATTTCAATAGCCAGAGTCATATAGAATCCCCCCCCCCCCCACCTTATTACAAAGTCATTGTGTCTATTAATTTATCTTCTGATGACCTCTGATGGACCAATTTTAATCACTTAGTGTTGGGCTAAAGCCACAAGATTGATAATATTACATGTGGTGGAGGCCTCCTCTTAACGTAAGCATCAGTTCACCAAACAGAAGCAGGGTTAGTGTGTTCAGGGTGATGAACACATTACTTTTTAATCAATAAACCATTTGATGGAGACACACGTTGACACAAACAGTTGAATTGAGAGAGAGAGAGAGAGCGTGCGCGCGTGTGTGCGTCCGACCCGGAGAACAGAAGGTCGCACCGACCCGGGATTCTAATCGCTTATCACGGGGCCCCGCGTATACATCCTCTCCGAATACCGGCCCTCTGCGACCTCGGGGGGGCCGCACCGCAGCCCTTTGACCCCGACGCAGCAAAGGTCAAATGGAAGGGGGAGAACATTAGGAGGCCCGGCCCCCATTAGGCCGAGACGCTTGTAATTTAGAGCAGTCATCCTTGCCCCCCCCCCCCCCCCCCCCCCCCGACCAACCACAGGCCCGAGTTCCTATCTCTTTTTACTGAGCTGATTTGACCTTTGAGCAACTCTCCATTTCTCCTATTGGTTTGAATGGGAGAGTTTGATGGTGTTCGTTAGCTCACTTCCCGGAGAAGGGGAAGGTCGCACCAAGCCGAGACTCGACACGCTCATATTAGGGGCCCTCCAGTATACTCTGTCCGAATCTCGGCCCCCTGCGACCTCGGGGTGCCGCACCAGGGCCCTTTGACCCCCGGCGCCGCAAAGGTCAAATAACAGGGGGAGAGGTAACAGGCCCGGTGCGCGGCCCCCTTTGGGCCTAGATGCTTGACATTTTCAGGCAGTCATCCCTGCCCCCTAAATAGTACCTATCCAACTAATGTACTACACCGTACTAACTAACCCCCCACCACCAACAAAACCACACCATCTAAACAAACACCACCCGGACACCACTCTAACACCAACACCACCCTAACACCACCCCAACACCACCCCAATTCCACCCAACACCAACGCCACCCCAACACAACACCACCCCAACACAACACAAATTCAACACCACCCCCACCCCCACCCCAACACCACCCCCACCCCAACACCAACACCACCCCAAAACCAACACCACCCCAACACAACCCCAACACCACCCCAACCCCAACCCCACCCCAACACCAGCCCAACCACAACACCAACCCAACACCACCCCAACACTACCCCAACATAACACCACCCCAACACCAACACCACCCAGAGTCCACCCCAACACCAACACCAACACCACCCCAAAACCAACACCACCCCAATCCCACCCCAACCACTACCCCACCCCAACACCACCCCAACCACAACACCAACCAAACTCCACCCCAACACCACCCCAACCCCAAAACCACTACCCCAACACCACCCCTACACCACACCACCACAACACCGACACCACCCTAAAACCAACACCACCTCAACTCCACCCCAACACCACCCTAACACCAACAGACCCCAAACCCCAACACCACCCCAACACCACCCAAACACCAACACCACCCCAATGCCACCATACCACCACCCCAACACCAACACCACCCCAACACCACCCTAACACCAACACCACCCCAACACTACCCCAACGTAACACCACCCCAACACCAACACCACCCCAACACCACCCTACTCCACCCCAACAGCAACCCAACACCAACACCAACACCACCTTAACACCAACACACCCCAAACCCCAACCAAACACAAACACCAACACCAACCCAACACCAACCCAACACCAACACCACCCCAACATAAACACCAACACCACACCAACACCAACACCACCCCAACACCAACACCATCCCAACACCACACCACCCCAACAACGACACCACCCTAACACCAACACCACCTCACCTCCACCCCAACACCACCCTAACACCAACACCACCCCAACACTACCCCAACGTAACACCACCCCAACACCACCCCAACACCACCCCAACACCTCCCCAACACCACCATACCACCACCCCAACCCCATCACCATCCCAACATAAACACCACCCCAACACCAACACCACCCCAAAACTACCCCAACACCTCACCACCCCAACACTAACACCACCCCAACGCCACCCAACACCACCCCAACATCAACACCACTTCAACACCACCCACACCCTAACACCAACATCACCCCAACAACACCCTAACTCCACCAAAACACCACCCCAACACCAAAACCACTTCAACATCACCCTCACCCCAACACCAACAACACCCCCACACCACCCCAACACCACCCCATCCCAAACAGCACCCTAACACCACCCCAACACCAACACCACCTTAACCCCACCCCAAAACCATACCAACACCAAACCAGCACAGTGCACACACGAGCAGCAGAGCTATGAGAGCAGCAGACAGCGGATTCAGTCAGAGTAGGAAGTTTGGTGTGTGTGTGTGTGTGTGTATGTGTGTGTGCTTGTGGGTGTGTGTGTGTGTGTTGCATCAATATAGACATGATTATTAAGCTGCATTTGTGACCCACATAAACATAATATTATGAAACGCAAAAATTTGAATTTATTTTCAAACGTAGGTTAACCCACCCCTAGGTATTTTATTTAGTTACAAATCCAACTAGATTTTATTATGTGTGTGTGTCTGTGTGTGTGTGTATGTGTATGTGTGTGTGTGTGTGTGTGTGTGTGTGTGTGTGTGTGTGTGTGTGTGTGTGTGTGTGTGTGTGTGTCTGTGTACTACGTGGTAGGGGTAAGGAGTGAACTGGGATTGGGCCTAAGTCTCTTGACCTCAGGGTTCAGAGGATAGCCTAGCATCATAGAGCCAGAGTCTAGGGTCATGGGGTCAAGGTCCCTCTGTCATGGGGGAGGTTGTTAGAGTCATCCAACATTAGCTCACATCCAACAGTTCACCTCCCTGCTCAAGCTTTGACACACTCTGTGTTTTAAGAGGCCTCGACCAAATGCAAATATATAAATATATTGACACACACACACACACACACACACACGCACGCACACACACACACACACACACACACACGTTCCCTAGTTTCTGCCCCAGTTTGTTTGTTTCTTGTTTGTTGTAGGTTTGTTTATGTCTGCCTGGGGGGGGGGGGGGGGGGGGGGGGGGGGGGGGGTTGTAACCTCACTAGGTTTGTTTCTGTCTGTGTACATGAAGTAAAGCTTCCTTTTACACCCACCCCTCTGAGTCTGATGTCTGCATTTGGGTTCACCTCCCTGCCCAAGCCGTGACACACTCAGTGTTTTAAGATGCCTCCACCAAATGCAAATATATATCCATATATTAACCTCCCTCCCCTCTCGCTATTGCTCGCTTCGTCTCCCTTCCTCCTCTATCAGAGTTCTTCGTATTTGTAGTTTCCCAACATGTTTGCCTACAGGGATTTACATAATCAGTATCGGTCCTGAATAAAAAAAACATTCTAACCATAAGAGTCTTGAGACTTGACTTGGACTTGCAAACAGCAACCTTTCATTCAGAACGAGGACTAACCATTGTAAAATTAACTTCATTACGCACACATCATATCATAAATATGTTTGTTTGTTCAAATGGATGCAGTATGTTTGTTTTGTTATCAGTAGCCTACATTTATTGTACCAAAATCCTCATATGCACTCATTTTTACCATATTCACATTAAATGCATATTTAACTTACATATATTTACTGATTTTAACCAATGAAGATTGTCAGTGATCTTCAAATCATCACACACACATCACTGGACACCCATACACCCACACATACACACATCAAAACCAAGAAACCATGCAACAATGTAATGCTGTCAATATTCAAATGTCTGAGCTGTAATTTACCCACGTAAAACACACACACACACACACACACACACACAAACACACACAAACACACATGTATTTAAATTCCCTAGTTTCTGCCCCAGTCTGCCTGGGGGGGTTCTGCATGTCTGCACCTGGGTTCACCTCCCTGCACAAGCCATGACACACTCAGTGTTTTAAGATGCATCGACCAAATGCAAATATACATCTCTCTCTCTCTCTCTCTCTCTCTCTCTCTCTCTCTCTCTCTCTCTCTCTGTCTGTCTGTGTCTCTCCCTTAAACCAGCCGTCACCACATACACACACACACACACACACAGTCTTTGTCTTTATTGAAATCACTAAAGTGTACAAACATTATACCATGTTATTCAGTATTCAGAAGCATACACTCGAAGAAACAGACTATGAATTATTGTGTTATCAAAATGGATCCTTTAAACATGAATGCATGACTGCAGCTTTGATGTTCTAGCATTAAAGGTTATGAAATGTGTTGAGGAGAAAATAGACAGTGAACAGTACAGTATATGTAATGTAACCATTTATAATGGGTTATGTTTCTATAATAGACAGGGTTATTTTCTTCATTCATTTCTCTTCAATGAGTCATCTTGTTCTGTTGGATTCATATGTTTTTTTCCTTCTTTCTCTTGTTACGGCCTTTACAGGCAGGTATTACAGAAATACACACACACCCACACACACATACATATGTTGTGTGTTTGTGTATGTATAGCATCAATGTAGACATGATTATTAAGCTTCATACACAACGTACATACTAGGACATCAAAATGATTCTGATCAGGATATAAAAAATTAAAATGCAACCATTAATACAGTAGTCCTACACATAGGATTCATAACTGTATGCCTATAATAGTGCTGACTAAATATATGAACATAGTTGTTTCCAGGACTACTTGAATTAGGCTTTAGGCCTACATGAATCATTTAAACGTCTTGAGAATATTAAACCAATTGATTTGATATAAGGTCCGTTTTGAAACACTAGAAAAAGGTGCACCGTAGCACCATCTGCTGGTTAGATGAAGTCAGTGCAGCTAGCTGACCTGAAAAACATGAACCCTACGTCATCACCATTGATTTATGTGTTGAGACGATCCTGGCAGTTTTAAATCACCTTGAAGGTCATTTCATGTCCCTCTCATACGAGTGATACTCTCAAATATAGAGTAGGACTACACTACATAACACAATATTGAGATTGGCTCCACAATGTTCAAAACAATATCACATGAGTAAAAGTATTCATCAGATAATAGCTTGAGGAAGAGTAAGAAAGTATCTAGTGAAAAGACTACTCAAGTACTGAGTTACTTCAAACCAAACGATTTATTGTTGTAATAAGCAGAGCAAGATGAACATAAATAGACAAATATTACATTGTATATGCTTGTCTAATAGACATTAACAACATATAAAATAGCATGTATCCCTTCAAATGAAACACACAATAACACATTCAATCTTTACAAAATAGCATGAATGAAGGCAAATACAGACACAACAAATCTCTCTCTGACTTGAGTAAGAGTGAAAAGTATGTTACAATAAAACTACTCTTAAAAGTAATCTATTCAAAAAGTTACTGAAGTACATGAAAGAGTAAATATAACCTCTGCGTGTATTTATAAGTTTGTAACAAATTTGTTTTTGTCTGTGTGTGTACTGTGTGCGTGTACTGTATGTGTACTGTGTGTGTGTGTACTATGCGTGTGTGTGTGCGCGTGCGTACTATGCGTGTATATGTACTATGTGTTTGTGTGTGTGTACTATGCGTTTGTGTGTGTGTACTGTGTGTGTGTACTATGCGTGTGTGTGTGCTATGCGTTTGTGTGCGTGTGTACGTGTGTATATGTACAATGTGTATGTGCACTATGTGTGTGTGTGTGTGTGTACTATGCGTGTGTGTGTGTGCGCGTGCGTACTATGCGTGTATATGTACTATGCATGCATGTGTGTGTGTACTATGTGTTTGTGTGTGTGTGTACTATGCGTTTGTGTGTGTGTGTACTATGCGTGTGTGTGTGTGCTATGCATTTGTGTGTGTGTACTGTGTGTGTGTATGTGTGTATATGTACAATGTGTGTGTGTGCACTATGTGTGTGTGTGTGTACTATGCGTGTGTGTGCGTACTATGTGTGTACATGTACTATGCGTGTGTGTGTGTACTATGTGTTTGTGTGTGTGTGTACTATGCGTTTGTGTGTGTGTGTACTGTGTATGTGTGCTATGCGTTTGTGTGTGTGTATGTGTGTATATGTACAATGTGTGTGTGTGCACTATGTATGTGTGTGTGTGTACTATGCGTGTGTGTGTTTGTACTGTGTGTGTGTGTATATGTACAATGTGTGTGTGCACTATGTGTGTGTGTGTGTACTATGCGTTTGTGTGTGTGTATGTGTGTATATGTACAATGTGTGTGTGTGCACTATGTGTGTGTGTGTGTGTGTGTACCATGCGTGTGTGTGTGTGTGTGTGTACTGTGTGTGTGTGTATATGTACAATGTGTGTGTGCACTATGTGTGTGTGTGTGTGTACTATGCGTTTATGTGTGTGTGCGCATGTCCGCCCGCCCTCCTGCGTGTTTTTTTTTCCACAACCGACAGAGAGACACTGATCCCCACCCTAACCAAAACGCAGGGTGGAGGTCCTCCTGGGTGAAGGTGGACTGGAAGGTGTGGATGTGTGTCAGTGTGTCTGAGGACCCTCCTACATCTGGGGACACTCTGTAGAAGGACAGAGTGCCAGCAGGCCGGTCCAGATACACTCCTACTCTGTTAGAGCCAGGGGGGGGGAGACGTATGACTGTTCCAATACCGTTGTACTGGGCAGAGTAAACACCATCATAACAATAAAGACTCCAGGACTTGTTGTTCCCTCCAAGGCTGCTGTCAACACCCCATCCTCTCCTTGTGATTCCTCTGCATGTCACTCCTATATCAACACGTCCTTCCCACTCTACCTCCCAGTAACAGCGGCCAGTCAGAGCCTGTCTACACAACACCTGGGGACAGTAGTCAAATCTCTCTGGGTGATCAGGATACGACTGGTCCTCTCTAACCCGCGTCACCTTTCTGTTGTCCTCAGACAGAAAGAGTTCTCTGTAGGCTGTGTTTGGGTCCAGTGTGAGTTCACAGGCATCTGACGGGAGAACAAGACATGATTAGCTGCTGAACCATTCTTCATCATCATCATCATCACTAGTACTGTTCTCTTGCATACTTCTTTTTATTCTCTTTCAGAAGCTTTTTGGTCGCTATCTACTCTTCAAACATTAACATAGAAAGACAAAAAAATATCATAATAGGTACTATAGTGGAATCATGGGCTATATATTTTCTAAGCAATAGTACACGTTGGTTTTAAGATAATTAAAGTTAAAGTTAATAGGAAATCCCATGTGTGTGTGAGTGGCAGTCCCAGTCAAAACATTGAAACCAAGGAAAATGAATAAACTGTATTTACTCCCTCAATATTTACACTACATACACATTTTATACACCACAATGTTCAACATGATGAGCTAGTTACTCATATGAAATATCTAAGCAATACTTGTAATACCTTTCAAGATATTGAACCTTTCGATTTCCCAATACACATACATTGCACTCAACCTTCAAAGGGACACCTGTGTGAACAACAGACTGAACAAGCTGAGCTCACATACAGGCTGGAAATTAACTGTTGGAGCCATAGAACTGGTTCATACATACTATATATACATAGACATGTACTCATACATACACATACATACTATATATACATAGACATGTACTCATACATACACGTACATACTACATATACATAGACATGTACTCATACATACTATATATACATAGACATGTACTCATACATACTATATATACATAGACATGTACTCATACATACACGTACATAATATATATACATAGACATGTACTCATACATACACGTACATACTATATATACATAGACATGTACTCATGCATACACGTACATACTATATATACATAGACATGTACTCATACATACACGTACATGCTATATATACATAGACATGTACTCATACATACACATACATACTATATATACATAGACATGTACTCATACATACACATACATACTATATATACATAGACATGTACTCATACATACACCTACATACTATATATACATAGACATGTACTCATACATACTATATATACATAGAAATGTACTCATACATACACGTACATACTATATATACATAGACATGTACTCATACATACACGTACATACTATATATACATAGACATGTACTCATACATACTATATATACATAGACATGTACTCATACATACACCTACATACTATATATACATAGACATGTACTCATACATACACGTACATACTATATATACATAGACATGTACTCATACACACACGTACATACTATATATACATAGACATGTACTCATACATACACGTACATACTATATATACATAGACATGTACTCATACATACTCATACATACTATTTATACATAGACATGTACTCATACATACACCTACATATTATATATACATAGACATGTACACACACATACTTTATATACATAGACATGTACTCATACATACACGTACATACTATATATACATAGACATGCACTCATACTATATATACATAAACATGTACTCATACATACACGTATATACTATATATACATAGACATGTACTCATACATACTATATATACATAGACATGTACTAATACATACTATATATACATAGACATGTACTCATACATACACATACATACTATATATACATAGACATGTACTCATACATACACGTACATACTATATATACATAGACATGCACTCATACTATATATACATAGACATGTACTCATACATACTATATATATATAGACATGTACTCATACACGTACATACTATACATACATAAACACACTGAAACATAGCTACACATACGTATACACAAGTACACATCTGAATGAACAGACGTCACCTCCTGCTGTGTGGATGGACTTTCCATCTCAATAGTTAGTGTGTGTTGTGATGAATCTAACTAAACACTTACACTTCTTTAGAGCTGGTTTCAGCCTCCACACTCCACCGTGCTCCACCCTGGGGGGGAACAAAGTGAGAGCAGCATGTTGAAACATTCACCTTCATCATCTGCTGTCTCATCACTTTCTATACAACATGAGTTCCAGCTGTGTTCTCAAACCACTTCATCTAGCAGCTGGTTGAATCCTTGTAGGAGACATTGTCCCTGAGTGGTGAGCTGTCCTCTCCATACCTGAGAGTGTCCAGTCTCCAGCGTGGATCCTCCAGTCCAGCAGAGAGCAGCGTAACTCCTGAGTCTCCTGGGTGATTGTAGCTCAGGTCCAGCTCTCTCAGATGGGAGGGGTTGGAGCTCAGAGCTGAGGCCAAAGAAGCACAGCCTTCCTGTGTGACCTGGCAGCCAGACAAGCTACACACACACACACACACACACACACACACACACACACACACACACACACACACACACACACACACACACACACACACACACACACACACACACACACACACACACACACACCCCATTAATAAAGTGTATTCATTCCATATGGAGGACCACTAAAAGCTTTATTGATACTTTGGATGTGAAACAGGATCTTAAACAAATGTTTCATTCTCAATAGCTACAACTCAAATGAGATATTGTTCTGTTAGAGTCAGGAGAACTGTGTTTGGTACGCTAAGACCGTTTCTCCACAAGTTCTAACATTGTGTAGAACCAGGGAGTGTTTTGTCAACAGAGAAAAGAGCAACAGAAATGCACTGGACATGAGCAGCACTTACACCAAATGAATGTGATGTTAATAAAGGACATCTTTAATGTTCCATATGAATCACTATACCACGGCCAGTGATGTTCTAGTGGTGAGGTGTGTATTATATTCAGATCACAGCACGGCTAGAGCCTCATCACCATGTCTACACTAATGACAACTCCTCAGATCACATCAGCTGGCCAGAGTTACATAACATATAACATACACAACATACTAGCAGTTAACAGGACAGCAACCCCTAACCCTCACATCAGCTGGCCAGTTATATAACATATAAAATACATAACATACTAGCAGTTAACAGGACAGCAACCCCTAACCCTAACCCTCACATCAGCTGGCCAGAGTTACATAACATATAACATACATAACATACTAGCAGTTAACAGGACAGCAACCCCTAACCCTAACCCTCACATCAGCTGGCCAGAGTTACATAACATATAACATACATAACATACTAGCAGTTAACAGGACAGCAACCCCTAACCCTAACCCTAACATCATCTGGCCAGCGTTCTGTGAGCTAGAATAACCTGTTAACTCATAACATACTAGCAGTTAACAGGACAGCAAACATAAAGAGCTAAACAATAACAATCTTGTTGAAATCAGTGGTCCTCTAAAGTTGTCACCACTGTAGCGTTAGCATCCTCACTGACACGGTGAACCTAGCTTCTAGATGAATAATGATGCTGCATCGTGTCGTGTGTTCTTTTTTCCATAACAGCCCACCTAGTCGTGGATCATCCCTTACATATTAAACAACCCCAAAGACAGTTTGAAGAAGAGGCTGATAACTGACCTGAGAGTTTCCAGTGTACAGTGTGGACTCCCCAGTCCAGCAGAGAGCAGCTTCACTCCTGAATCCTGCACATCATTGGTACTCAGGTCCAGCTCTCTCAGACTAGAGGAGTTGGAGCTGAGAACTGAGGCCAGAGCTTCACAGCATCTCTCTGACAGCCATTCAGCCTTCACACAAAATAAACACAACATGTTAGGAACTGGGATTAAATGTTTATTGTTTTACCAAAGTCTTTTTACATTCATGAAAAAATGGAAACAATATTAATAACCTAGATCTTTAAATATTAAGAGATAATTTAACATCTATGTGACATCTATTAAACAAAGGTTACCATTATACTTCACTTAAAAATCCAGTTTTATGAATAGGCAGTTATTCAACTTCACTAAACAACTCTAAACCCCACCATACTGTCTGACTACATGATAATCAGAATAAGAATGTGATACAACATACACATTAAAACATCACAAACAAACTAAGAATATAATGTATACCAATACTGCCATAGCAACACACATTTGAATATGTTGAGTTATTCTTATGAAAATAATATACTCATGCCCATTAACTTTGCGGATGTAAGTCTGTTAAATGTCTTCTGATATGAACATCGTGGTGTAAGTGTTTGCACATTGAGTCAAACTGACCTGAGAGTTTCCAGTGTACAGTGTGGACTCCCCAGTCCAGCAAAGAGCAGCTTCACTCCTGAATCCTGCACATCATTGGTACTCAGGTCCAGCTCTCTCAGACTAGAGGAGTTGGAGCTGAGAACTGAGGCCAGAGCTTCACAGCATCTCTCTGACAGATGACAGCCATTCAGCCTTCACACACAATAAACACAACATGTTAGGAACTGGGATTAAAAGGATTTAAAGATCAGTCATACATTCCACTCACAAAGACACGTCTAGCTTACAGGAAATACATATTGTAGCAATCCGTGATCAAGTCCTTTTTTTGTCAGCCGCCTTGAGCAGTTGACACACGCCCACTATAAATGAGGTTTGACTCCCCAGCACGCGCTCGCTCTCACATTGGAAGCCGAGCGGCAATGACACAGCCCACCACCGTATAGACACAGCCCACCACCGTATAGACACAGCCCGCCACCACATAGACACAGCCCACAACCGCATAGACACAGCCCACCACCGTATAGACACAGCCCACCACCGCATAGACACAGCCCACCAACATGTAGACACAGCCCACCACCACGTAGACACAGTCCACCACCATATAGACACAGCCCACCACCGCGTAGACACAGCCCACCACCATATAGACACAGCCCACCACCGCATAGACACAGCCCACCACCGCATAGACACAGCCCACCACCACATAGACACAGCCCACCACCGCGTACACAGCCCACCACCGCGTACACAGCCCACCACCATATAGACACAGCCCACCACCATATAGACACAGCCCACCACCACATAGACACAGCCCACCACCGCGTAGACACAGCCCACCACCGTATAGACACAGCCCACCACCATATAGACACAGCCCACCACCGCATAGACACAGCCCACCACCGCATAGACACAGCCCACCACCGCATAGACACAGCCCACCACCGCATAGACACAGCCCACCACCGCATAGACACAGCCCACCACCACATAGACACAGCCCACCACCACATAGACACAGCCCACCACCGCATAGACACAGCCCACCACCACATAGACACAGCCCACCACCGTATAAACACAGCCCACCACCACATAGACACAGCCCACCACCGTATAGACACAGCCTACCACCGTATAGACACAGCCCACCACCGCATAGACACAGCCCACCACCGCATAGACACAGCCCACCACCGCATAGACACAGCCCACCACCGCATAGACACAGCCCACCACCACATAGACACAGCCCACCACCACGTAGACACAGCCCACCACCCTATAGACACACCCCACCACCCTATAGACACAGCCCACCACCACATAGACACAGCCCACCACCACATAGACACAGCCCACCACCGTATAGACACAGCCCACCACCACATAGACACATCCCACCACCACATAGACACAGCCCACCACCATATAGACACAGCCCAGCACCATATAGGAAGGCACTTCCAAACCTGTTGGCCATTTCCCCACAAGAGAGAAACAGAGCATCAATCACACACCGACACGACAAGCTGGAAGATCCGACGTGCGCACAAGTCAAGATCAGAGACACTCGGCACAAAACGAGGAAGTGTGTTGAAGAGCCAGAGAACCCAAAACCTTTTCTTTCGGTTTTAAACATGTTATTATGTCTTTTAAGATCGACAGCATGGTAATCTATGCCGTTTTATCACTGTCACTAAAAAAAACAGATTTAAAAATAAGGGTTAAATCCTATGTTTTTGCCATTCTCCCCAAAATACGATGTTTTGAAGAGAATTGGAAACTAAGAAATGAAAAAGAACCTGTCAAAAAGTTTCCATGGGGTGTTACCATGGGGATAACAACTCAGTCTAAAGATTCTTCTGACGTGTGTTGTCTTTCTACTACGTGAGGCGGCGCTCCGTGGCTCGTCTGGTGTGTGACCCGCTTTACATTGAAGCTCTGCTGTAACCGAGTGGATCCCAAAGACTCAGACCTTCTCCACACAGCCCGTATGTGATATTTAGGCTAGCAGATAGAGTAGGGTGCCCTGTAGCCGATTAAGTTAATCTAAAGATAATGTGCATATTCTCTACGACCAATCGGTCACACACAGGTCAAATGTCTTCTGATATGTACATTGTGGTGTAACTGTTTGCACATTGAGTCAAACTGACCTGAGCGTTTCCAGTGTACAGTGTGGACTCCCCAGTCCAGCAGAGAGCAGCTTCACTCCTGAATCCTGCAGATCATTGGTACTCAGGTCCAGCTCTCTCAGACTAGAGGAGTTGGAGCTATTTTTTTTTTTTATTTTTTATTTTTTTTACATACATGAAACTAATATAAATTATGTTAATAAACTGGATATTTGAATATTGAGAGTTTGAGTTTTTATTAAACACAACATATCGTTATACTTCCCTAAAAAATACAGTTTTATGAAGAGACTGTAATTAAATCCTAATAAACAACTCTAAAGTCCTCCATACTGTCTGACTACATGATAATGAGTGGAATAAGAATGTAATACAACATACACCTTGTAGCATATCACACCGAAAGATGGTCTGACATCTGAACTGATGATTTCAGATTTAATAGAACTCCCAAAAGCAACGTAAGAGCTGGTTACAAAACAACAATATATAAGTTACCTTAATTACCATACAACCCAACGTAAGAGCCGGTTACAAAACAACAATATATAAGTTACCTTAATTACCATACAACCCAACGTAAGAGCCGGTTACAAAACAACAATATATAAGCTACCTTAATTACCATACAAACCAACGTAAGAGCTGGTTACAAAACAACAATATATAAGCTACCTTAATTACCATACAAACCAACGTAAGAGCTGGTTACAAAACAACAATATATAAGCTACCTTAATTACCATACAAACCAACATAAGAGCTGGTTACAAAACAACAATATATAAGCTACCTTAATTACACACAAACCAACATAAGAGCTGGTTACAAAACACAAATCAACAATATATAAGCTACCTTAATTAGCATAGTTTCAGAGCATTAGCATAGCACTAACGTTAGCTCAATTAAACAAACCGTAAGGAAGAGTTATTATAGTTCAAACTACATGTTACCATTACAGTATTACAACAAATACTAAGCTTGTGGGGGGTGAATATACATTAAATAAGTCACTGTTTGAGTTTTCATTTGACCGTTTTTCCTCTCTACTAAAGAGCGGTTAAGTACCAATGATTCGCTTTCAAAATAAAAGCCCCTCTAACCAAAACAGGAAAAAATACACTAAAGGCATAAAACAGGTAGAAATACATAATGAAGAAATACATGACGTTTCAACAGGGCTTTCTGTTATCTAGGGCTCAAACATAATTGGGTTATTTACACACCTAAACTCATGGTAACAATCTGTAAAAATGTTCTACTCGGCGTTGTTGAATACTCGATTCTGATTGGTCTTTCGCAGCTATCTTTGGTCCGTTATTTCTGTGTAACAAACTGTTGCTATGAATAACACACGGTTGCTGTGGACGCTATGCCCAACCGTAGAATCGAAAAATCATTCTTGTTTTATTTTAAGAGTAAGCAATATCCTCTTTTTTAAATCAATAAAATAATGTATTGATTTAAATGTATTTTGCGTCAGGGTCCTGTATCACCCTGTTGGGTTATTTTCACAATAATGACCGGCTAGTTGTACATTATCACTTAAATAACATTCCCATACTGTCATGGCAACACACCAATATGTTGCATTATTCCTATGAAAGAATATATTCATGCCTATTAACTTTATGGATGTGAATCTGTTCACTGTCCTCTGATATAGAACTTGTGGTGTAACTGTTTATTGAGTCAAACTGACCTGAGAGTTTCCAGTGTACAGTGTGGACTCCCCAGTCCAGCAGAGAGCAGCTTCACTCCTGAATCCTGCACATCATTGGTACTCAGGTCCAGCTCTCTCAGACTAGAGGAGTTGGAGCTGAGAACTGAAGCCAGAGCTTTACAGCATTCCTCTGACAGATCACAGTCATTCAGCCTTCAGAAAAAATAAACAGGAACTTGTTATTAACAAGTAGGAAGTTAATGTTAATTAATCAAATGTAAAATGTCGAATCTGTTGTTGTTTAGTTGTCTTTGAAAAGTGCTCTGAGAATATTAAGATATTTTTTATATTCTAGTATTATGTATATTGTGTTGTATGTATTGTCATTAGGGCTGTAGATCGATTATTTTCATTTTTACTTATTAGTGCACAATTTGCTGTGATTAATCGCCATTTTTCAAAAATTTTCCTCTCAAGAGTGAAGTTTGTAAAAAATATTGCGCTCTCGTTCAACAGTGGACAGCGGGCTTTAGATCGCCCCAGCACGACACCAAACGTAGGCAAAAGCACGTCGGACTTTGGAACAGAGAGGAAAACGCAAAGGAAAGGACTAATAACGAGGCAAAGAGAGGAAGCAACCACCTGTGGCATGTGGTTGCGATCGCACCAAATTGGTTCCCTAATAAATTGTGCTCTTAGGTCACTAAAATCACCCTTACGCTGCATTTATTTAACACCAAACTAACTTTGTTAAAGTCCCGTGTTGGCCTCGCCTGGTCGGGTTCAACCAAAGCGTACAGAGCGCGGCCCCGCGTGTGGCGCCGCGCTCCAAACAGGACGCCGAGCACCGAGCACGCGCTGGTGGAATCCGACGAGGCGACACAATAGAGCACGTGAAGGTTGGTTTCGCTAAGCATCAACATCACGTGTTCACACGGAGCGCAGGAGACCCGTGTGGGGCTAACGCTACAGTACAACATGGCGCACTGCAGACAGGACGGCAACAATGAGGATTAGAGGTTCAATGTGTTTGACCCACCTTGGAATGTTTCTGTCCCGGCTCTCCGCTTTAAAACGTCTTGTTCTTCGTCTCCGGAGAGGCTAACGCGTCCACGTCGTCTCTTCGTCATGTCGTCTGTTGGATTTCCGTAAACTTCCGTTTCCTAAACAAGAGAGAGGGGTCTTTATACAGAGCTCCAGGCTCGGGCCCGCCCCCTCGGTAGGACACTTCCGGTCCGAGTTTGGAGTACTCCGGAAGAGACGATACGAACGTTCCATACACTGCCTCACCGTTTCCTCTACTCTTACCATGCATGTGCGTTACGCCGCCGTCGTCGTTCGTTCCGATCTCGTTCACCGCTTGTCTGTCCGTCTCGATGCTTCTCTCTGTTCCTTCACTCCGTTTGTCCGTCGTCGTTTTCTCCGTTCTTTGTTTATTTTTTTATTATCAAAATATCAATTTATATTTACATGATCATTCTGGTATAAATAATAACATGCAACAATCACATACACACCCAAAAGAATCCTGCTCACCATACACATCATACACAACATAACTTATAAGCTATAAAAACAAACATCCTCCACAAAACAAAACAACATAAACATAAACATAAAAAAATAAAATAATAAATAAACATAAATACACATAATTAAACATTCTCTAAAAATGCATCTGCATTTTACTATCATCTGTCTCACTAATAAAGCTGGAACCATCAATAAACAATTCTTTAAAAGTGTCTCTTCCTAGGTGGTTTTTTAACATTTCCACCTCTTTCCTAATCTTTGCTTCGAACAAAACCCACGTGTAGCGCGCTCTCGGCTACTGACCAGGGTAAATAATCACGGTCCAAGTCAGGAAGGCAAAATTCAACTTTATTGTCTCCCTTCGTTGCACAATCAAAAAAAACATACACGGCACGTCCCGTTCAGCATGAACACGTGCTTCTCAATTTGCTCAGCTTAGCTCTGTGTATCGACAGCCAGCCGCTTGTCTGGACCCGACCTCACTGTGGGAAGAGCACAATACACGTCAGTATTTAATAGTTATCTAATTGCACTCATTCCCTACAGCTGTCTGTGGCCCCAATTGAGCCGCTCCGCCCCTTCTAGTTGCAGCTGGCGCTAGGCCACGCCCCCCCTCACCACATATCCCCACCGCCCCACTTAGGCCGGGGAGCCGTCCGGCCGACAGCCAACCCCCCCCCCCCCTCCAGTTCCGGCAGTCGGGAGAGGAAGTCCGCCACCACCATCTGCGCCCCCGGCCTATGGACCACCCTGAAGTGAAGTGGCTGTAAGGCCAGGTACCACCGTGTGATCCGTGGGTTGGTGTCCTTCATGCGGTGGAGCCATTGCAGGGGGGCGTGGTCCGAACAGAGGGTGAACGGGCGCCCCAGGAGGTAGTAACGCAGGGGCCCGACACACCGTCCCCCGAAACGCAGGAGCCCGACACACGTGTATGCGTGCGTGTGTCTGCGTGTGTGTGTGTGCATGCGTGCATGCATCGGTGTGTGTGCGTGCGTGTGTGTGTGCATGCGTGCGTGCAGGTTTTAATATTACTTATTACTTATGTACAAGTGATAATAAAGATAGTAAAATCTATCTATCTATCTACCTATCTTAGCTTGTTAAAGTGTGGGAATATTGCATTGATGTTAGTTGGACGATATTATCTTCAAAACAAAATAGCTGGTTGAAATAGATTTGGTTCAGATTAGTCTTTGTGTAAAGACTAGACATTGGAAAATATTTCACACTATTATATCGCTGATATCGATATTCAACGCGTTTTTTCCTCATATCAAAGACATGGTGTGGCACTCGAGGAAATATGTGGGAAACATTTTCCGATTTGGAAACAGGACTAATATGAAATAAATCAGCTCTCAATGAGCTATTGAGATTAGGAAGCAAAAAGGAAGGAATATTGAAGGTCAAACTGAATTCTTCATCGTGGATATCATTGTGTGTGTCGCCGTCCGTCTGAAACAACCTGAATATATGAAATGTTTCTTAAACCAATCAATCCCATTTGATGGTAGGCTATAATATAAAACTAAATAGGCAATAAAAGTGTGAGTGATGTTGTGTCATCGACTCAAGACAAGCGTGTTATCAGTTAAACACACACCTTGTGCGCATGGGTGCGTGCACACCACGCACACACACGCACACACACACACACACACACACACACACACACAGCAAGTGAACAGAATAAGATAGAGACCCAACCCCACTAAATGAACACAAGACATAATAAAAGGTTCATTCAAGGTAGCTTTGTTAAACCGTATTCATCCTTTCACCACAGTGACTGAATCACTCAGAGAACTGGAGACACTAGCTCTGCGTCTTGCATTTCAACACCATTAAGGTGGAGTTGAGCTTTTGGTGGAGGTGTGTGAAGTGTGGAGATAAGGTGCAGCAATGCACAGCCACTAATAGACCTAACAAAACAATAATCATCTTTAGTTAAGTATTGATTATTTAAATGACTTCAACAGACAGCCTTTATTGTTCCAGGTCTGATTCCTGGTTTGATCCATGGTGCCGGTTCTACCAGTGTTTTATGTTGTTTTTTAGGTTCGATTTTTTGAACATTGTAACTTATTGTTTCCCAACACTGTGTGTGTGTGTGTGTGTGTGTGTGTGTGTTAGATTAAAATAAAGAAACAATGCTAATTTGTTAAATAAGTCACTTCTCTTCCAAGGCGCGGGCATCAACCAGTAGAAACAGAGTGAAGCATTAAGTCACTGAAGCAGTCAGAGTGGCCATGATGAGTCAAACAACACAATGTTAGACGCTGTGGAGAAAATGTTAGTGGTTTCCTCTTGACAAGATAACATCACAGACGTGTGTGTGTATGTGTGTGTTACAAGAACCATGATGAGACAGAGAGAGAGAGATACAGAGAGAGAGAGAGAAGGGTAGGGCAAGAGAGAGATAAAGAGGATGAGAGGGGTACTGAGAGAGATGGAGATACAGAGAGGGGTAGAGAGAGAGAGATAAAGAGGATGAGAGGGGGTACTGAGAGAGGTGGAGATACAGAGAGGGGTAGAGAGATAGAGAGATAAAGAGGATGAGAGGGGGTACTGAGAGAGGTGGAGATACAGAGAGGGGTAGAGAGAGAGAGAGAGAGAAAGAGGATGAGAGGGGGTACTGAGAGAGATGGAGATACAGAGAGGGGCAGAGAGAGAGGCAGAAAGAGGTCGTGAGACGGAGAGAAAGGTAGAGAGAGGGAAGTAGAGAGAGTGGGGTGTTGCGAGAGAGAGAACTGTAGATAGAGTGTGCAGTAGAGCTAGTGAGATGTGATACACTCCTACACATACTAGTAGTGTGACAACATGCTGTTGTCTCAAGAGTGACTTGAGGTTTGTGTGAAAACTAATTTATCAGCAGCGTATGTGTGTGTGTGTGTGTGTGTGTGTGTGTGTGTGTGTGTGTGTGTGTGTGAGAAAATAAAACAAACTTGAAAGAGCCAGTGAACCCACTGTTTCAGCTGGAATTATCTTAAAGAGCCAGTTAACCCACTGTTTCAGCTGGAATTATCTTAAAGAGCCAGTTAACCCACTGTTTCAGCTTAGATGATCTTGAAGAGCCAGTGTTCTATGAAGGAGTGTTCTATCCATGGTTACGACCCACGCCAACTTTGTGATATTTTGTATTATAGCACCGGGGGCCTTAATGATCTGCTTACGCCACTGTCAACTTGCCATGTCTTATGACCATGAAAGGCAATTGACTTAGTCCGTGTTATTTAGCTTACGTCAAAGATTACTGTTGGCCGATCACAAAACTAGGAGGCCTTAAACTCACAACGCTAAAGCGTGCCATAGCTCAGTGCTACACCGTGCCGTCGCTAGTACGGTTAATGTTAATGCTAATTCCAAGCTGCCTAATAGCGGACTCCTAAGTCCATTATATGAACTAGTAGCAATTGTGTTGTTGGTCGTATCGATTTACTATCACGTGTGACGAAACACACACACACACACACTCTAATCTATGAAAGTTATGTTTTTAATCCGTATCTCCTCTCTATTGTTTAAGTGTTGACAAACCCCACTACTACTACCACCAAAATGTTGACCGTGGAATATGACTAAACATGGGAGAACAAGGGGGGTCATGTGTCGACATCTGTCCAAATCTGCCCCCATCGTCCTTCTCCTCGCACTCTCTGGTCTCCTCTTCCTGCTGCGCAACATTCTCACTCTGGAGGTTAGTGTTGCATCATCATAATGTGTGTGATAAAGTTATATTTTGTTTAATTTAACATTGGAAAATCCCCTAGTGAATCAGTGGTCAAATTATAGTATTTGTTATCCTTAATTCTATTGTTTATTACAACTTGCTGCTAGGCCTTCCTGAAGAAACCTGAAATATTCCTTAATAATAGTACGCCATTTAATTTATATAGCACTATTGAAGGCACTCAATAAGGTTTGCATATTGAGTTTTGGGGGGGATATCACACCTCCTCCTCTACCAGTGTGTAGCACCCACCTGGGTGATGCATTCTGGCGTGTGTGAACTTTGCCAGGAGGCACCAACCAAAATGATATAATCCCGGCCCTCACGCATGGCTGATACACCGATTTGTCGCGTGTCCGCACCTCTGGACGTTTGATGCTCCGCAAACAGAGTGTGTGAACTGCCAGGCCCCAGCCAACATGACGGCAAAACGGCGACTATAAATTACGCTTTCGTTTTCAAGACTAATAAACCAATGCTGCGGTCAGCTTCACTTTAAACTGGACATCTCTTCTCGTCCTCCTCAGAACCTGAGCTTCCACACAGTGTCAACGCTTTTTCAGCTCCAGAAGGGGCCCCTCCCTCCGTACCACAACCCCACCTTCTGCAGCCACCTGGGCCTGGAGCCCACCCCCGACGAGGCCCTGGAGGATCGCTACCTCCTCAACGCCATCGCCTGGCCCGAGCCCCCCGCACACTCCTCCCCCGTGCTCCTCAACCAGACCAGCGACCCCGTGCACAGCCTGTTCGCCATCCTGCCCTCAAAGGGCCGGAGGGAGTGGCGCGTGGGGGGCCAGCTGGAGGCCCTGGTCCAGATGCACGACTTCCAGGGCCGTCCCAAGCGCTACGGCGGGGACTTCCTGGTGGCCCGGCTGCACTCCCCGGAGCTGGGGGCCGGGGTGGCGGGCGAGGTTGCGGATCACCTCAACGGCTCCTACTCGGCGATGTTTCCCCTGCTGTGGGGGGGGGGGGGGGGGGGGGGCCCGGCCCGGGTGGAGATCACCATGGTGCACTCCAGCGAGGCGGTGGCCGTGCTGCAGCGGCTCCGGGAGCAGCGGCCCCGACCGGGTCTTCTTCAAGAGTCTGTTCCGCTCGGGCGAGCTGTCCGAGACCACCGTGTGCATCCCGTGCCTTCCTCCCAGTTACCCGCAGGAGCCGCTGTGCAACCACACGGACCCCCACACCGGGGAGGCCCTGGTACTGCTTGAAGCCCAAGCTGCTGGGCTGTGACGCCAGGATCAACCACGCCATGGGAGGCTACCAGAAGCCCCTCTACACCCACGAAGAAGCGCTGCTCTTTCAGAGGTCTGGAGCTAGGCTTTATCGTTCATGTCATTTTAGAACTTTGGAAATGTGTTTTATCCTTGTTGGTTTTATTACTCGCAGCCGTGTAAACATCAAAGTTGTCCTCCGTGCGTCAGGACCTGATCGGATCAACGTGCTTCCTAAGAAGATAGGTACACAATCATTGCTGCACTTTATGGCTGTTTGTTTGTTTGTTTGTTTGTTTGTTTGTCTTTATGAAAGAAGTGCTCATTTGTTGGTTGTGCCCACTTGTATGTATTTCATCATGTGCCACTTGTGTCATACTCATCCTAGATGAACCAGAGTTGGAAAACAGCAGCATCAAACCAGAGCCGGTCAAGTACAGCCCTTCTGGGTATTACTACCAAGGCTCTTGGAGGTCCTTCGGTGGAACTCCTGCTCGCCAGTTTAACGACTCCTCGTCCGTCACGCGGTGCCTGACTGGCAAGGTGATCCACATGTACGGAGACTCCACGATGAGGCAGTGGTTTGAGTACCTCAGCGCCTTCATACCAGGTGAGCACTGACACCCCTCTCTCTCTGTGCGCACGACGCTCTGACCCTTATTCATGTCCCATTGTTCATTTCCAATGTGCGCGCTCTTTCGGTCTCTCCTACAAATCAGAGTTCAACCTGCACCGTCCGAAGAAGGTGGGTCCCTTGATGGCGGTGGACGGTAAACACAACATCCTGTTGAAGTATCGCTGTCACGGTCCGCCCATCAGAATCCTCCCCGTTAGCACCAGCGAGCTACGCTACGTCGCCAATGAGCTGGACGGCCTGGCCGGAGGCCCCGACACCGTGGTGGTCTTCAGCATCTGGGCCCACTTCACATCCTTCCCCGTGGAGGTCTACATACGCCGCATGCGGCACATCCGCCGGGCGCTTTTACGGCTCCTGGACCGGGGCCCCGGCACCCTCGTGGTGATCCGCTCGGCTAACTTTGTGGCCATGGACCAGGAGACGAGCGTGCACAGCAGTGACTGGTTCTCTCTGCAGCTGGACAGGGTTCTCAGGACCATGTTCACGGGCCTGGCTGTTGTCTTTGTGGACGCCTGGGAGATGACCTTAGCCCATCGTCTCCCCCCACAATATCCACCCGCCCCCGGCCATCATCAAGAACATGGTGGATCTCATCCTGTCTCACGTGTGCCCTGACAAGAAGATGAAGAGCTTGTGGCAGAAGAAGGATGGGGGGGGGGGGGGGGAGTAGTGGATTCAAATACTGGACAGATGCGTATCACTAAGACCCAGTACACTGGTTTTGAATTACCTTTGTTTTATGTTTAGACTTTTCTGTGAGAATGTGAAAACGCATTCCTGAATCCGTCTCCTCTAGACTGTTTGGATGCTGTGATAGGAACTTCCCTTGCACGGTGTGACGACTCTCTGTCTGCTGGTTCCTCTGTGTTTGCCTCTCTGGTATGGGGAGCCAGTGGGCAGGGCTGAGAGTCAGTCTCTCTCTCTCTCTCACTCACTCACTCACTCACTCACTCTCATTCATCCATCCATGAATCAATATTCATCATTCGGCTTCCCCGAATACTATTCATCCAGCCCCGATCCAATATTCAACAAAAGAAGAAGAGAGAACAGATGTGTTTATTGCCGCTACGCTCGCTGCAGGAACGCGCCCCGGCGTGCACGCGCACAGTGCACACACGAGCAGCAGAGCTATGAGAGCAGCAGACAGCGGATTCAGTCAGAGTAGGAAGTAGAGGAAGCAGCGCTCCGGGTTTGGTGTGTGTGTGTGTGTGTCGGGGGGGGGGGGGGGGTATGTATGTGTGTGTGTTCAGTAAAGTGACATTCAATTGTGATATTTTGCACATTCCTGCACATCTGCACAGCTGCATTTTAAAAAGAGACTAACTATATATTCTGTATTCTTTATATAGTCCGTATGTATTTCATATATTGTTTCTTATTTAAATGATTACATTTTCATATTTAATTTTCTTTGCACTCAAAACATTTAAATTCTGCTGAGAGTGTGAGTGCAGTATGAATATATATATATGTGTATATATTACTCTGTGTGTGTGTGTCTATTAAATAAATAGTGCTAATTAGTTAAATAAGTAACTTGTCTTCCAAGGCGCGGGCATCAACCAGTAGAAACAGAGTGAAGCATTAAGTCACTGCAGCAGTCAGAGTGGCCATGTTGAGTCAAACAACACAATGTTAGACGCTGTGGAGACAATGTTGGTGGTTTCCTCTTGACAAGTTAACACCACAGACAAGTGTGTGTGTGTGTGTGTGTGTGTGTGTTATAGGAACAATGAGTAAAAACCACTGCGCTAGCTATCAGGGGAGGACAGGAAGTCTTGTTCAGGAAACCAAAGTTACGCTTTAAACTCAAATCAAAGTCACACGAAGTGGAGGCACTTCTCTCTTTCTGGAGACAAAGAAAAACACATTTTAAACTATATAGTCTGACAGAAACATTATAAGGTGAGTCCAAAGAATAGAAAAAAGATATTTTTTACTTGATAAAAAAAATGTTTTCTCGGAATGGCCTGTGCTAACACTTCCTGGTCTGAAGTATGTTTGGGTGGTGTATCCAACTGACTATGTTTGGGTGGTGTATCCAACTAACTATGTTTGGGTGGTGTATCCAACTAACTATGTTTGGGTGGTGTATCCAACTGACTATGTTTGGGTGGTGCATCCAACTGACTATGTTTAGGTGGTGTCACCAACCTATGTATGTTTGGGTGGTGTCACCAACCTATGTATGTTTGGGTGGTGTCACCAACCCATGTATGTTTGGGTGGTGTCACCAACCTATGTATGTTTGGGTGGTGTCTCCAACTGACTGTATGTTTGGGCGGGGTCTGTAACTGACTACATTTGGGTGGTGTCACCAAATGGCTATGTTTGGGTGGTGTCTCCAACTGACTATGTTTGGGTGGTGTCTCCAACTGACTGTATGTTTGGGTGGTGTCTCCAACTGACTATGTTTGTGTGGTGTCTCCAACTGACATTGTGTGTGTGTATGTGTGTGTATGTTTTTGTATGTGCATGCATCAGTGTCTGTGCAGTTTTGCGTGTCTGAAGTCTTCAAAATCTTTCCCTGTAAACACGTGATGAGAGATGACGGTTAACATTGCTTCCTCTCTGAGACGTTCGAGTCTGCTTCCTCATTTGAACTTCAGCCTTACGCAGTGAGCAGCGCTGAACTCAATCTCTCTCTAGATCCACTTTTAATCTATTAATAATTACAATATTTTATCATTTACATTTCCCTGATTTACTTGTGTTAGGAACACTTTAACCTCCTATTCTTCATTTATACTTTTATAACTTTATACCGTATGGGGCAGATAACATTTTCACGGAATAGATAAGGTAAGCCTACAGTTTACTACAGTCGATATCGTCTTTAGGTTATTGGTATATTATAATGATCTCATCTCGGGAAATGTGTCAATTAAAGACAGTTCACTTTAGAGAACTACAGTGTTAGTTTAATGTTTCACTATTGTGGTTTTCAAATGATATAATAATATTAAATTACATATATTTTTACAAATATGTAAACAAACCAAAATCACTATTAAAGCTGCACAACATACTTTGGCGATAAACAAGGAGTATAGGAGAAAACGGTGAGAAAGAAAAGACAACTTTGTGCACTGTTCATTTGAATCTTCATTCAGATTATGTCCTGTTTGCAGAGAACATTAAGAACTTAGATTAGACTATAGAAGCAATATTTTTCCTTGATAGGTTATGTGCAGGTTTGACACAATTATTAACAAAGTCAGTAGTTAGACGACAGAGAGAGACAGAGAGAGACAGAGACACACACAAAGACAGAGAGGGATATAGACAGAAACACACACACACACACACACACACACACACACACACACACACAGACAGAGAGAGACAGAGAGAGAGGCACAAAGAGACAGAGAGAGAGATGCAGAGAGTGTGTGTGTGTGTGTGTGCGCGCGCATGGGCGTGCGTGTGTGGAAACAAATAAGCAATGCTAATTTGTTAAATAAGTCACTTCTCTTCCAAGGCGCGGGCATCAACCAATAGAAACAGAGTTAAGCATTCAGTCACTGCAGCAGTCAGAGTGGCCATGATGAGTCAAACAACACAATGTTAGACGCTGTGGAGGAAATGTTAGTGGTTTCCTCTTGACAAGTTAACACCTAAGACAGGTGTGTGTGTGTGTGTGTGTGTGTGTGTGTGTTACAGGAACCATGATGAGACAGAGAGAGAGAGAGAGATACAGAGAGAGAGAGAGAGAGAAGGGTAGGGCAAGAGAGAAAGATAAACAGGACAAGAGAGGGGTACTGAGAGAGATGGAGATACAGAGAGGGGTAGAGAGAGAGATAAAGAGGATGAGAGAGGGGTAATGAGAGAGATGGAGATACAGAGAGGGGTAGAGAGAAAGGCAGAAAGAGGTCGTGAGACAGAGGGAAAGGTAGAGAGGGGGAGGTAGAGAGGGGGAGGTAGAGAGAGTGAGGTGTAGATAGAGTGAGGGGTAGATAGAGTGAGGGGTAGATAGAGTGAGAGGTAGATAGAGTGAGGGGTAGATAGAGTGAGGGGTAGATAGAGAGAGGTGTAGAGAGAGTGCGGGGTAGATAGAGAGTGTGTGGAAAAGCTAGTGAGATGTGATACACTCTGTACTAGTAGTGTGACAATATGTGGCTGCTGTTGGCTCAAAAGTGACTTGAGGTTTGTGTGAAAACTAATATATAAGCTGTGTGTGTGTGTGCATGTGTGTGTGACAGGAACCATGATAAGTTATAAGATGGCAGAACCACTGCGCTAGCTGGCAGGGGAGGACAGGAAGTCTTGTTCAGGATAGTAAAGTTAAGCTTTAAACCCAAACCAAGGTCACACAAAGTGGAGGCACTTCTCTCTTTCTGGAGACAAAGAACAACACCTTTTAACCTAAATAGTCTGACACAAACATTATGATTTGAGTACAAAGAACAGAAAAAAGTGTCTGATCATTTTTTTAACCAAGTTAAAACACGGAATGGCCCCTGCTAACACTTCCTTATCTGAAGTATGTTTGGGTGGTGTCTCCAACTGACAATGTTTGGGTGGTGTCTCCAACTGACAATGTTTGGGTGGTGTCTCCAACTGACAATGTTTGGGTGGTGTCTCCAACTGACAATGTTTGGGTGGTGTCTCCAACTGACAATGTTTGGGTGGTGTATCCAACTAACTATGTTTAGGTGGTGTCTCCAACTGACTATGTTTGGGTGGTGTATCCAACTGACTATGTTTGGGTGCTGTCTCCAACTGACAATGTTTGGGTGGTGTATCCAACTAACTATGTTTAGGTGGTGTCTCCAACTGACTATGTTTGGGTGGTGTATCCAACTGACTATGTTTGGGTGGTGTATCCAACTGACTATGTTTGGGTGGTGTTTCCAACTGACTATGTTTGGGTGGTGTATCCAACTGACTGTATGTTTGGGTGATGTCTCCAACTGACTCCAACTGACTGGTCCCAGTAAGTCAAACTGTCAGCCAGTCGGTCTGTGTTCAGTCAGTGTGTGTTCAGTCAGTGTGTGCTCAGTCAGTGTGTGTTCAGTCAGTGTGTGTTCAGTCAGTGTGTGCTCAGTCAGTGTGTGTTCAGTCAGTGTGTGTTTAGTCAGCGTGTGTTCAGTCAGTGTGTGTTCAGTCAGTGTGTGTTCAGTCAGTGTGTGTTCAGTCAGTGTGTGTTCAGTCAGTGTGTGTTCAGTCAGTCTATATTGAGTCAGTGTGTGTTCAGTCTGTGTGTGTTCAGTTATTGTGCCCGCTCACTGTTATATTAAGTTAATTGGTTGCAAAATGTTGTCAAAATAAAGCTGCTATTTTACTAATGAAAGATTTAGCAGATGCTTTATCCAAAGTGACTGACAGTGAATTCAGATACAGGTCATTAAGGAGCAGGTAAGGGTTAAACAGTACAGAGACAGGTCATTAAGGAGCAGGTAGGGGTTAGACAGTACAGACAGGTCATTAAGGAGCAAGTAAGGGTTAAACAGTACAGAGACAGGTCATTAAGGAGCAGGTAGGGGTTAGACAGTACAGAGACAGGTCATTAAGGAGCAGGTAGGGGTTAGACAGTACAGAGACAGGTCATTAAGGAGCAGGTAGGGGTTAGACAGTACAGAGACAGGTCATTAAGGAGCAGGTAGGGGTTAGACAGTACAGAGACAGGTCATTAAGGAGCAGGTAGGGGTTAGACAGTACAGAGACAGGTCATTAAAGAACAGATAGGGGTTAGACAGTACAGAGACATGCCATTAAGGAGCAGGTGGGGGTTAGGGGGCATCTTGCTGCCTACAGGCTGGACTGCGGACATTGGGGATCAAACCCAGAACCTTTCAGCCTGGAGTCAAGCACCCGGTTATTGTTGAAATAATAGTTTTTCATTCTTCTGTTTTAGGATTGGTCCTAAATCTGAAGTGTCCCTGGGTGACTTTAACAGTAAGCATCTTATTATTATTACTATACCATGGGCTACTTTATTTATATTATAATGATTAAATAATTCACCCTGTCATGACCATTTAAATAACTTCCCATGTTGTAGACAAGTGTGGTTTTGTGTCATTTGGATAACGTTGTAATTGACGCTCTAGATAGTTTTCAGGGACTAACAGAATAAGTGCTTCCATGTTAACTCCTATCTCCGACCTCTGAAAGTGTAGCGTTGTGACACTCAGCTGTTTCAGCTGGGCAGGAGTCAGAGACTGCTCACCCTATGCTAACGTGGTTTTTGGACACATACTTACCATATTTTAGACAATTATTGATAGAAATGTACTTTGATAATTGATTATTACTTAATTTAAATGCAAAGTAACCAAAGTAACACGACATGGAGACACTTCTCTCTTTCTGGAGACAAAGAACAACACTTTATTAACTAAATAGTCTGACAGAAACATTATCAGGTGAGTCCAACATATTGACTATAATCCTCATGAAGCTGTCCTGTCTGCAGGGTTTCATGTTGTACCTCCTGTTGGATGAAGATTTCTGATTGAAACAACACCAATATATAATACATAAAACCCACACGTTAGAATAATTTAAAATTTTTATTTGACCATTGTTATAAATTATGAAAACTAATGTAATGGTGACTTGATTTAACTTGATTAAATTGTTTTCCAGGAATGGCCTCTGCTACTTCCTGGTCTGAAGAAGACTTTTCATGTTCCATCTGTCTGGATGTGTTCAACAGCCCAGTTACCACTCCATGTGGACACAACTTCTGTAGAACCTGTATTACAAGGTTCTGGGATGACAAAACCCGGTACAAATGTCCTGTTTGCAATGAGCTGTTCCACACAAGACCTGATGTACGGGTCAATACCTTCATATCAGAGATGGTTCATCAGTTTAGAAGTTCTGTACGAGTCAAAGAGCAGCCTTGTGTTGAACCAGGAGAAGTTCCCTGTGACTTCTGTACTGGGACCCAGCTGAAGGCTGTGAAGTCCTGCCTAGTGTGTTTTACCTCTTACTGCCACACCCACCTGGAGCCTCATCAGAGAGTCGCAGGCCTGAAGAAACATCTGCTGGTCGAGCCTATGGACCGTCTTGAAGACAGGATGTGTAAGAAACACGACCGACTTCTGGAGCTCTTCTGCCAGACTGAACAGATGTGTGTGTGTCTATTCTGCACAGTGTTGGACCACAAGTCCCATCCTGTTGTACCTCTAAAGGAGGAATATGAGGTGAAGATGGCCCAGCTGAGGAATATAGAGTCTGATGTTCAGCAGATGATCCAGGAGATACATCGAAAGATACAGGAGATTAAAGGCACAGTAGATCGCAGCAAAGCAGACGCAGACAGAGAGATAGCTGATGGTGTGCAGGTCCTCACTGCTCTGAAGCGCTCTATTGAAAAGTGCCAGGATGAGCTCAACAAAACGATTAAAAAGAAACTAAAATCCACAGAGAAACAAGCTGAAGGCCTCATCAAACAGCTGGAGCAGGAAAGTAAAGATCTGACCAATAGAAGCTCAGAGGTGAAGCAGCTCTCACACACTAAAGACCACCTCCACTTCCTCCAGACCTTCAGATCCCTGAAGGATCCTCCACCCACCAGGGACTGGACAACGGTGGAGGTCCGTCCTCCGTCATACCTAGGGACCTTGAGGAGATCCCTGGATCAGCTGAAGAAGACACTGAACATGGAGATGAAGAAGGTGCCTGACCTGAGATCAGCTCTAAAGAAGTGTAAGTGTTTAGTTTGATTCATCTCAGGCTTGTCCAATATCCGGTGTCACCGGTATGATACGGTGCTCAAGTCCACACCGCCATCATTACCGCCACACTGTCCATACCACTATTTTGTCATATTCTTTTTAAAGAGCAGTTTAACCCAAAATCCATGCCATGTTATCGCTGTTACTAAAACAAGACCAATCATCTAGAGAAAACATGAACAAAATCCTATGTTTTATGTCTCCCCAAAACACTGTGAATGTTCCACTCTGCTCCGAACGCAGGTGGCGTTCTTTAGTGACGTGGAGACACAGAACAAGGTCGAAGGCCAAATCAAATATTTATTTTGTTAGCTGTGAGGGAGAGGGGGTGAGGAGCAAAATGAAACATGAATGTCTTCCCAATCAGGATCTTAGTATTGAACTTGATTCCTTTTCTTGGGTTTCCTCTGCTTGTAGCCTCCCCATTCCCTCGCCCTACAAACCTCATGAGGACATCCCAGGATCAGCTGGAGGAGACACTGAGCATGGAGATGAAGAAGGTGCCTGACCTGAGATCAGCTCTAAAGAAGTGTAAGTGTTTAGTTTGATTAATCTCAGGCTTGTCCAATATCCGGTATTACTGGTATGATACGGTGCTCAAGTCCACACGCCATCATTACTGCCACACTGTCCATACCGCTAATTTGTCATATTCTTTTTAAAGAGCAATTTTACCCAAAATCGATGCCATTTTATCACTGTTAATTCTTGGGTTTCCTCTGCTTGTTGCCTCCCCAGTCTCTCCCCCTACTAACCTCGTGAGGAGAACCCAGGATCAGCTGAAGAAGACACTGAACATGGAGATGAAGAAGGTGCCTGACCTGAGATCAGATCTAAAGAAGTGTAAGTGTTTAGTTTGATTTAGGGCTTTCAAATTTACATTAAATAATCTTAAAATATGAATATGAATATTTTCGTATTTGTTCTAATAGTTTTTTATTAGAATAAAATTAGACATCTAACTAGAAAATGCATTTCCTGAAGAAAATGCGGTGAGTGCTACAGTTTAAAGTGAGGTTGAAAACATGTTTTACTAAAGCTGACATATGGGAAATTTTAAAAGCTGAACTGTAGTGTAAATATTTGAACAAAGTTTAAAATCTGAACGGAGAAAGCGTACTAATGTAAACATACCAACCATTAAAAACTAATCAAATAGTTGGAAAAAATCTAGAAATCGTCAAACAAATAGCTAAACTAAAGTGATGAAGCTTGAAATGTTTGAATCAAGTCAATATAACAATCAGGTAAGTGTAAAAGAATAGTGTGTGTGAGTGTGGTTGTGGGTATTGGTGTGGGTGTGCGTGTGCGTGTGTGTGTGCTTGTGTGTGTGCTTGCTGCTTGTGTGTGCATCGTCACTAGATTTAATTATTATGGCCAAGTCATAAAAGTAGGCTCTAAATGACACATGACCCTGGCTTATCTGTTAATGGTGGTTTAATGCGATCAAAAACGACTTGATAACAACACATGGAAGATGCTGTCATTTGTGATTGTAACTAACTAAAGTGGAGTGTTATTTACGTTATTCTTTCACATGTAGTTTGTTGAGGTTAGGTCACAGACTGATAAGGCTTACACTGTTGGAGTCTGTGGAGTCTTGGTCTAACCCTAGCTTTCATAGGAAATACGTTTTTGTAGAATGTATGACGTGAAAAAACTAATTGTGATATTAATGAGGGTCACCACACATAAACGCCTGATGCTCAACAAGTCTATTTCCAATCGTTTACCATTGTAGCGCCAGTGAAACATGAAATACCGTAACAGTTTAAGCTTTACATTGTGTTTCTAGGTTAAATATTGACGTTGTAAGGCTCCGCGACGTCTGAAATGGTTAGCTTTGGTGATAGCCACCTTGGGCTAGAGCGCCGTGACGTCATCACGCTCTAGCAGGGCTCAACGGAAGTCAAGGAGACCAACTGAAAATATACGAACCATGTTTAAAACTAAAACTGTCAACAAGTATAAATTATGTCGAAAATCTGTTTAAAGATCAAACCGTGATGATTTTGTCAACTGTTTGAACAAAGATTAAAGGTAAAAAATTCTCCAAGATGCAAAGTCTGAAGTAGTTGAAGTCTCAGAGAATGGGCATTGACTTATATTATAAAAATGTTCCTTTAAAAGGTTACTAATATTAAATAAATGTAATGATAGCGAGCGATTCCAATCAAAGAAGAACATTTTCAAATTGGATTAGAGTCTCTAGGTGAAAACGTTTGTAAGACCCCAAAATGTGTTGAGAATAATAAAGAATAATAATATATTCTAATAATAACAATAACATGTAGTAGGGCTGCACCATATATGGTTTCAGCATTGTCATTGCGATGTGCTAATGCACAATAGTCATATGGCAGGACCATGTGATCTCTGACTGTTTCACTGCTTGATGCAAAAGGAAAACTCACAGTTCTCATTTTCCATGACTAATCTAGAAGGAGGCCTGTCTTCTAAACAAAGGATATGCACTATTGCTTCTAAAAAACACAGCAGACTAGTCCACTATAGTACCTATCATATTATATATTTGTTGTAACTCTACGTTGTTGTTTGTACTAGTGGAGGGAAAGAGAATTAGGATAGAAGTAGGAACTAGAAATCGCACAATTCCTGAAGAAAATGCTCTTGCACTGCCATTACATGCCTATGTGTGTGTGTATATTAATATGTTTGTTTATGTATGTGTATGAATGTGTAGGTATGTTTACGTATGTATGAGTATGTACACGTATGCAAATGTACTTAGGAATATGTATGTGTACACATGTGTTTGTATGTTTGTGTATGTATCAGTGTGTATGCATATGTATACTATGTATGTGTACGTATTTGTACATATGTGTACATATGTATGAGTATGTATACATATGTACGTATGAATATGTATGTATGATCATGTATACATATGTTTAGCTATGTGTATGTTTGTATATGTATGTATGTGTACTTATGTTTATGTGTGTGTACTTATGTATATGTATGTGTACTTATGTATGTGTACTTATGTTTACATATGTGTGTGTACTTATGTATATGTATGTGTACTTACGTATGTATACGTATATGCCTGATTATGTATACGTTTGTTTAGCTATGTGTATGTTTGTATATGTATGTATGTGTACTTATGTTTATATATGTTTGTGTACGTATGCATGTATGTATGTATGAGTATGCATATGTATGTATAATAGGTATGTGTACATGTACTTATGTATGTGTATGTGTATATGTATGTGTAGGTATGTATGTGTATGTATGAGTACATGTCTATGTATATATGGTATGTACGTGTATGTATGAGTACATGTCTATGTATATATAGTATATACGTGTATGTATGAGTACATGTCTATGTATATATAGTATGTATGAGTACATGTCTATGTATATATAGTATGTACGTGTATGTATGAGTACATGTCTATGTATATATAGTATGTTTGAGTACATGTCTATGTATATATAGTATATATGAACCAGTTCTATGGCTCCAACAGTTAATTTCCAGCCTGTATGTGAGCTCAGCTTGTTCAGTCTGTTGTTCACACAGGTGTCCCTTTGAAGGTTGAGTGCAAAGTATGTGTATTGGGAAATCCAAAAGTTTCATATATTAAAAGGTATTACAAGTATTGCTTAGATATTTCATATGAGTAATTAGCTCATCGTGCTGGACGTTTTGATGTATGATATGTGTATATTGTGTACATATTGAGGGAGTTAATGCAGTTCATACATGTTCCTTGGTTTAAATGTTTTGACTGGGACAGCCACTCACACACACATGGGATTTGCTGTTAAGTTTTACTTTAATTATCTTAAAAACAATGTGCTACTATTTCTAAAGCTATAGCACACTAGTCCACTATAGTACATATCATACGATATGATTTTGTCTTTCTATGTTAGTTTGTAGAATAGATGGCACGTGAAAAAGGACAGGAATGAGAAGAATGCAAGACAACAGTAATAGTGATGATGATGATGATGATGATGATGATGATGATGATGATGATGATGATGATGAAGAATGGTTCAGCAGCTAATCATGTCTTGTTCTCCCGTCAGATGCCTGTGAACTCACACTGGACCCAAACACAGCCCACAGACGACTCTCTCTGTCTGAGGACAACAGAAAGGTGACGCGGGTTAGAGAGGAGCAGTCGTATCCTGATCACCCAGAGAGATTTGACTCCCATCCCCAGGTGTTGTGTAGAGAGAGTCTGACTGGCCGCTGTTACTGGGAGGTAGAGTGGAAAGGAGGTGTTAATATAGGAGTGGCATACAGAGGAATCACAAGGAGAGGAGGGGGTCGTGACAGCAGGCTTGGAGTGAACAACAAGTCCTGGAGTCTTTATTGTAATGATGGTGTTTACTCTGCCTGGTACAACGGTAGTAGAACAGTCATACGTCTCCCCCCCCCTGGCTCTAACAGAGTAGGAGTGTATCTGGACCGGCCTGCTGGCACTCTGTCCTTCTACAGAGTGTCCCCAGATGTAGGAGGGTCCTCAGACACACTGACACACATCCACACCTTCCAGTCCACCTTCACCCAGGAGGACCTCCACCCTGCTTTTTGGTTAGGGTGGGGTACCTCAGTGTCTCTGTGTCGGTTGTAGAAAAAGAAAACAAGCATGCGCTCCGGCAGGCGGGACCCTCTCACACACATATAGTACACACACATACACACATAGTACACACACACGTATTACACACACATAGTACACACACACACACACACACATAGTGCACACACAAACATATAATACACACACATAGCACACAAACACATAGTACACACACACACACATAGTACAAACACAGTACACACACAGTACACATACACACACAGTACACATACACACATAGTATACACACAGTGCACACACACATAGCACACACACACATAGTACACATACACACACACACAGTACAAACACATAGTACACACACACATAGTACAAACACATAGTAAACACACACATAGCACACACACATAGTACACATACACATATAGTACAAACACAAAGTAAACACACACACATAGTACACTTACACACACATAGTACAAACACATAGTACACACACACACACACATAGAACACACACACACATAGTACACACACACACACACACATAGAACACACACACAGTACACACACATAAATACACGAAAAAGTTATATTTTCTCTCATTTACTTCAATAACTTTTTACATTTTTTTATGTCACATACTTTTTGCTTTTACTCAAGTCTATTTGTGAATTAAAAATGGAGGCGAGAGAGAAATTTATTGTGGCTGTATTTTCCTTCATGTTCTTTTGTAGAGATTTAATATGTTATTCTGTGTTGTTTTATTTGAAGGGATACATGCTATTTGATATGTTGTTAATGTCTATTAGACAAGCATATACAATGTAATATTTGTCTATTTACGTTCATCTTGCTCTGCTTATTACAACAATAAATAATTTGGTTTGAAGTAACTCAGTACTTGAGTAATCTTTTCACTAGATACTTTCTTACTCTTCCTCAAGTCATTATCTGATGACTACTTTTACTTCTACTTGAGTTATTATTACTTTAAATATATACTTGTTATATATAAAAGTAGAGTGTTATAAATAGGAGGTTATTGACAGTGCTCATTATTCGATATAATTATATAACCTACAATTCTTATCATTACCACCATTAACACTTATCTTGTTCTGTCTTAGTATGTCTTCTATGATCTTAAACTTAGTAACCTATGCTCTTTAGTCAACGTTACTAGAATAATCGCATAATGCAGAAAGAAAACCCTGGTTGCTTTCCAGAGCGAGAAGTTGTCTCTCAAACAAGGAATATAGACCTATACAAATACAATAATCTGTGTGTTCTGTGTATGAGACGCATTGCCATGCACCAAGACTATGGCTAGAGTTCTCAACAGCTTTATTTATTATTTGTTGGTTCTTATAACTATATACGGCTAATTATAAAGGGTAGTGACGTTTTAATAGAAGAGTTCTCAACAGCTTTATTCTTTATAATTCATTGGTTCCTATAACTATATAAGCCTAATTATAAAGGGTAACGAAGGTTTAATAGAAGAGTTCTCAACAGCTTTATTCTTTATTATTCGTTGGTTCCTATAACTATATAAGCCTAATTATAAAGGGTAATGAAGGTTTAATAGAAGAGTTCTCAACAGCTTTATTCTTTATTATTCATTGGTTCCTATAACTATATAAGCCTAATTATAAAGGGTAATGAAGGTTTAATAGAAGAGTTCTCAACAGCTTTATTCTTTATTATTTGTTGGTTCCTATAACTATATAAGCCTAATTATAAAGGGTAATGAAGGTTTAATAGAAGAGTTCTCAACAGCTTTATTCTTTATCATTCGTTGGTTCCCATAACTATATAAGCCTACGTCTGGTACTACTGCTCTCTATGCAGAGAGACTGACTGACTGATAGTTCATCGTTGTGTTTATTAGGAGAAAGAATAGGATATGAGAATAGATGAGTGTAATAAGTCTCATGGTGGTGAACGTGGTATAAGTAACAATAACTTGTGCTACATGCTAAATGCTTCTCCTCAAGTGAACCGGTGTTTAGTTGTCTTTTGTAGCGGTCTGAGCCGCCAGTACATCACGTTGATGCTGCTCATGAGGCAGTATCAGGAGTCAGCCTCTGAACCTCACACAGCACAGGTAGTGTGGATGTGGCCAACCAATGAGAAGAGACCAGCCGCGGGAACAACACGGCGGTAGCGTGCCCGCGCCTTCCGCGTTCCTTCAGCAGCTCGGATGGACTCATGGACGCGCTTCCTAGCAGCCGGCGCCAGTTCGTTGTTACTCTCCACTTGGTAGTATCTTCGTTCCCGCAATCCTGACTCTTGTGATTCTCTCTCTCCCTCCCCCTCTCTCTCCCACCTTCCCTTTCTCTCTCTCACTCTATCCTCCCCTCTCTCCCTCTCCCTCCCTCTCTCCTACAGTGAAGCTGACTGTCATCTATGTCTCTGTGTCAGCATTGGGCCTGTGTCTTCCAATCTAAATGTTCAGTTAAAGTTCATTTCTCTCTCCATCTCTCTGTCCCCTCTCCTCTTGTTCGTGCTTTTTATACGTTTAACGATATCAAATTGCAAATGACTACAGGAAGTAGAAAATATTGACAATGTGAAGTGTTCATTTTGATAACATAATAAAATGTTTCTAAACCTTTTTGATTTCAATTCAAATTTACAAAAGTAGAATGGGACATATTCATTGGAAAATGAGCATTCTCTACAATATGTATTCAGTAGAATAGCTATATTCTCAATCTCTATTGTACTGATCTCTCTCTCTATTGTACTGATCTCTCTCTCTATTGTACTGATCTCTCTCTCTCTCTCTCTCTCTCTCTCTCTCTCTCTCTCTCTCTCTCTCTCTCTCTCTCTCTCTCTCTCTCTCTCTCTCTCTCTCTATATATATATATATATATATATACGGTTTGGAAATGGTTTTAATTAAAGGCAGGGACTCAACAATTCCAGGAATCCTTTCCGTGATTTGAATCTCTAGTCCCGTTTGACACGACCGGTCGATCATGGCAGTTGGTGCCACGCCCCTAGAAAACCACAGAACAGCCCGTAGTTCCAGGAAGGAATCAAATTCATAAATATGTTCATGACTTTTAATTGATAGTTCAACCAGACTTTTCTACACCATTTGTAGATTGGTTTGCATTCTTTGCATTCGATGACTCCCTCTCTAGGTTAAACACCTGCTGTTGCAGGCATCGCCTCTGATTGGCTGATAGGGTTACCTGGTCACCTGCTGATTAAGAGCTGATGTGACACACCTGTACTCCGCTTGTTGAAACTGAACTGAAGGGGCGTTTACAGGGGGGCCGGCAGCCCTGCAGCCCCAGAATGAACCAGGACTGTTAGGGGCCTCAGGGGACCCAGTTGTTTGTTTTTTTTAGACTCCTAGTCCAAAGGATCCCCAATGTCCTACCTGAGCAGCCCAAACCTGGCCATTCATCTCACTGAACGCTCTGGATAAAAACATCTGCTGGTTGCGTTGGCCACGCAACCACCAGGCCAACGCCATATACACGTTGCCTTTATTTTACACCTTCATACTATTCAACTATGCCATTCTACTAATACTGTGTGTGTGTCTGTGAGAGTGTGTGTGTGTGTGGACAGCTGCCATGTTATAACTGCTGCAATGTTTTTAGATGAGGGATTGTTGATCTTTGGTTTTAACTCCCGTTCCGGGGTCACACACACACACACACACACACACACACACACACACACACACACACACACACACACAGTACCTCTCCTGCGTGTAATCTTTCAGTGAGGTCCAACAGGTTGGTTTTTGTGTTGTTTCCCCTCCGTTCTTTCTTGGCTCGTTTTTTTCTTAATACGTTTTAACAAACCTACCTTGAATTAACTTTTCATTATGTCTTGTGTTCATTTAGTGGATTTTGTTTCTGTTTGGTATCTATCGTCTGTTCACTTGGTACATATACATGTGATTAAGGAGCAGGTAGGGGTTAGACAGTGAACACAGATACATGTGATTAAGTAGCAGGTATGGGTTTGACAGTGTATACAGATACATGTGATTAAGGAGCAGTTAGGGGTTAGACAGTGTATACAGATACACATGATTAAGGAGCAGGTAGGGGTTAGACAGTGAACACAGATACATGTGATTAAGTAGCAGGTAGGGGTTAGACAGTGTATACAGATAGATGTGATTAAGGAGCAGGTAGGGGTTAGACAGTGTATACAGATAGATGTGATTAAGGAGCAGGTAGGGGATAGACAGTGTAAACAGATACATGTGATTAAGGAGCAGGTAGGGGTTAGACAGTCTACAGATACATTTGATTAAAGAGCAGGTAGGGGTTAGACAGTGTATACAGATACATGTGATTAAGGAGCAGGTAGGGGTTAGACAGTGAACACAGATACATGTGATTAAGGAGCAGGTATGGGTTAGACAGTGTATACAGATACATGTGATTAAGGAACAGTTAGGGGTTAGACAGTGTATACAGATACACATGATTAAGGAGCAGGTAGGGGTTAGACAGTGAACACAGATACATGTGATTAAGTAGCAGGTAGGGGTTAGACAGTGTATACAGATAGATGTGATTAAGGAGCAGGTAGGGGTTAGACAGTGTATACAGATAGATGTGATTAAGGAGCAGGTAGGGGATAGACAGTGTAAACAGATACATGTGATTAAGGAGCAGGTAGGGGTTAGACAGTCTACAGATACATTTGATTAAAGAGCAGGTAGGGGTTAGACAGTGTATACAGATACATGTGATTAAGGAGCAGGTAGGGGTTAGACAGTGAACACAGATACATGTGATTAAGGAGCAGGTATGGGTTAGACAGTGTATACAGATACATGTGATTAAGGAACAGTTAGGGGTTAGACAGTGTATACAGATACATGTGATTAAAAAGCAGGTAGGGGTTAGACAGTGTATACAGATACATGTGATTAAGGAGCAGGTAGGGGTTAGACAGTGTAAACAGATACATGTGATTAAGGAACAGTTAGGGGTTACACATTGTCTACAGATACATGTGATTAAAAAGCAGGTAGGGGTTAGACAGTGTATACAGATACATGTGATTAAGGAGCAGGTAGGGGTTAGACAGTGAACACAGATACATGTGATTAAGGAGCAGGTAGGGGTTAGACAGCGTATACAGATACATGTGATTAAGGAGCAGGTAGGGGCTAGGCTAGACAGTTTATACAGATACATGTGATTAAGGAGCAGGTAGGGGTTAGACAGTGTATACATGTGATTAAGGAGCAGGTAGGGGTTAGACAGTGTATACATGTGATTAAGGAGCAGGTAGGGGTTAGACAGTGAACACAGATACATGTGATTAAGGAGCAGGTAGGGGTTAGGGGGCATCTTGCTCTATAGGATGCTACAAGTTAGGCTGTGGACATTGGGGATCAAACCCAGTACAATGGTCATTCACCACAACTGATCTCCCACTCCTGAGGGAGGACTCTGCTCCCGCTGGAGTGGGAGTTCAGTTGTACAAAATCTATTTTACGTTCACAAATCTAGATATGTTTACCTTTGACATGTGATCACATGTTATGTGTATGTACGACAATAATTAACACAATCCTAGATGAGCTAGAAAGGAGAGCAGAGGTAAGAGAGAGGAGGAAGAGAAGAGAGGATGGAGAGGAGAGGAGAGCTGACAAGACAAAGTCATCCTGCCACTTTTCAATCGAGCGCTTCAGAGCAGTGAGGACCTGCACACCATCAGCTATCTCTCTGTCTGCGTCTGCTTTGCTCAATTCTACTGTCTCTTTGATCTCCTGTATCTTTCGTTGTCTCTCCTGGATCATCTGCTGAACTTTAGACTCTATCTTCCCCAGCTGGGCCGTCTTCACCTCATATTCCTCCTTTAGAGGTACAACAGGATGGGACTGGTGGACCGTCTCTGTGCAGAACTGACACACACACACCTGTTCAGTCTGGCAGAAGAGCTCCAGAAGTCGGTCGTGTTTCTTACACATCCTGTCTTCCAGACGGTCCATAGCCTCGACCAGCCGATGTTTCTTCAGGCCTGTGACTCTCTGATGAGGCTCCAGGTGGGTTTGGCAGTAAGAGGTAAAACACACTAGGCAGGACTTCACAGCCTTCAGCTGGGTCCCAGTACAGACGTCACAGGGAACTTCTGCTGGTTCAACACAAGGCTGCTCTGTGACTCGTACAGACCTTCTAAACTGATCAACCATCTCTGATATGAAGGTATTGACCTTTAAATCAGGTCTTGTCTGGAACAGTTTGTTACAAACAGGACATTTGTACTGGACTTGGCCATCCCAGAACCTTTTAATACAGGTTCTGCAGAAGTTGTGTCCACATGGTGTGGTGACTGGGCTGTTGAACACATCCAGACAGATGGAACATGAAAAGTTATCCTCAGACCAGGAAGTAGCAGAGGCCATGCCTAGACACAGACGACAAGGTTTATGTATTGAGCATTTCCATTATTTTTCGAATTCCAAAAAGGGAAGAGAGGTTCTAAAGATGTGTTGTTTTACTCACCTATTTGTGGTTGCTGTCTGTCCGACTATTTGTCCCAACATGCGTTTTATTCTTCTCCTGAAAGAGAGAACTGCTTCCACGTCGGGTTTCTGTGAACGTTAAGTTTCGTTTCCTGAACAACACGTCCTCTCCTCTCTCCTCCCCTAACTCCTGGCCCCGCCCCCAAGTCCTGGCTCCGCCCCCACGGACACAGTTCACCACCGTTCAACTTCACACTCTTGACTGTGGGCCGTTACCGCACCGTGACGGCTCCTTCAAATGCGTTGATGTGTGTTCTCCTCTTCTCTGTGGAGTTAGAAGAGAGCCGGTGCAAACCGAGAGACACTGTGGTGATGTAGTGGTTATTTGCGACTGTAACTGGGATTCATTGGCGTTGATCGACCCTGGTTTCCGGGGCTTCCCCGAATACTATTTATCCAGCCCCGATCCAATGTTCAACACAACAATAAATTAAAGATGTGTTTATTGCCGCTACGCTCGCTGCAGGAACTCGCCCCGGCGTGCACGCGCACAGTGCACACACGAGCAGCAGAGCTATGAGAGCAGCAGACAGCGGATTCAGTCAGAGTAGGAAGTAGAGGCGCAAGCAGCACTGTGTGTGTGTGTGTTGGGGGGGGGGGGGGGGGGGGGGGGGGGGGGGGGGGGGGGGGGGGGGGGGTGGAGGAGCATTCCGCTTTCCCTGAAATCACGTGCTGTTCCGACAACTTGGCTCCTTTCCCGAGATGTGCGTCATTCTTCTCTTGAACAGACGTGCACATCGCAGCCCCCCCCCCCCCCCCCCCCCCCCCCCCCCCCCCCCCCCCCCCCCCCCCCCCCCCCCCCCCCCCCCCCCCCCCCCCCCCCCCCCCCCCCCCCCCCCCCCCCCCCCCCCCCCCCCCCCCCCCCCCCCCCAAATAAATAAGCACAAGTAACACAAATTTCCAGGCAGAACTAGAACGAGGCAGCCCATAAACTCTCATAAACTGTGTGTGTGTGTGTGTGTGTGTGTGTGTGTGTGTGTGTGTGTGTGTGTGTGTGTGTGTGTGTGTGTGTGTGTGTGTGTATGTGTGAGTGTGTGTCTCCACAGTGACAGAACAACAGAAGGAAACACACACACACACACACACACATTTCATACCAGGCATGCTGAACAGAAAACTGCACACAGAAGGAAGAATGTAATAAAGATGTTGGCCCAAAATGTGTAAAGGTTGGGGCAGGACCAGAACAAGTGTGTGTAGTCGGCTGGTTGACCTTTACAGCGAGAGCATGAGGGCTCCACACTTGGGAACATTCCCGCCAGCCTTGCCTTGATCAGGCATACCCTCAAAAAAATGTTGTAGGTGTATCAAGCTGTGCCTGGCACAGTGGGAAGAGGTGTGTGTTAAGTCAAGCACTGCCCCCCATTGAGCATCTGTCATTACCTCTCGAAGGCCTTTCTCCCAGAACCCCCTAACACGAGTATACCATTGTGTTATTATATTCATACTGAGCGAGTATCCTGTGTATTCATATATACTGACTACGTATCCTGTGTAATTGTATTCTACTGACTAAGTATCCTGTGTAATTTATATTATATATTTATTATATATACTGATAAGTATCTGTGTAATTGTAATCATACTGAATAAGTTTTCTTAATTATAAAGCATTTTGTGTTAATTGAGGACCACAGGTTACTTAGTCAGTATATTTGCTCATGGAGCTGTTATTACAACACATTTACACAAGATACTTTAGTCAGTATATATTAAACATTTTGTATATAAATACACAGGATACTTGTCATTTGAATACAATTACACAGGTACGTAGTCATATATATGAATACACAGGATACTCGCTCAGTATGATTTTTTAACACAGGTATACTCTGTGTTATTCTGGGAGAATAAATAACCTTTAGAGGTAATGACAGATCTCAATTGTGTTGACTTACACTACCTCTTCCCACTGTGCCAGGCACAGCTTGATACACCTACAACATTTTTTGAGGGTATGCCTGATCAAGGCAAGGCTGGCAAATGTTCCCAAGTGTATCTTGCTCTCGCTGTAAAGGTCAACAGCCGACTACACAATACGTGTTCCTGGTCCTGTTTCCTTTTTGGGCTTATGAAATCTTTTTTACAGTTCTTTTCTGTGTGCATTTTTTGTTCATGCCCAAAGTATGTGTGTGTGTGTGTGTGTGTGTGTGTGTGTGTGTGTGTTACAGGAACCATAATGAGTTCTACACAGAACCACTTCGCTAGTCACCAACACACAACACCAGAGAGCCTTTTCCACACCACCACACAAACACCACTCAGTTTATGAGATTTATGGGCTGACACATCGTTCTCATTCAGCCTGGACAGTGTTACATGTGTAATCTGTGTTGGGTCGTGTATGACATGGTGCACGTTGGTTAGAGAGAATGCACATCCGGGAAGGAAAGGAAAGTCTGGTTCAGGAAAAAAGAATGTTTTACACACACACACACACACACACACACACACACAGTGCTGCTTGCGCCTCTACTTCCTACTCTGACTGAATCCGCTGTGTTGGGTTTGACATCTTCAGGACAGGAATACCGGTTTATTTGACGGAGGAATAAACACACATATTCATCGTTCGTGTTTTAACCAGAACGGGGGAGGAAAGAACGTTCTTTTATTTCGCACATGCGCAGTTGAACATTACTAATAGGGCATGACTGTATCAGTGTAAGAACACAACACTATAACAAGTCAGTGTATATGCCAACACCCCCACTTGCTCTAATACTGTACAAGTCGTATTCAACCTAACTTTATATGTAACATCCTTAGAACTTAGTTATACATCTCACAAATGTCAGTTTATATTCTAAACATATAACCCGATAATTTTTCATTTTTACATTACTCAAATAACATGTATTTTACACTTGTGAGTGAGTCACTATCACTTACAGCGATTGTCCAGTTCCTTCCTGACTGTTTCATGCCGTACAGTTACATATATATAAAAAAAACGTATTTGACCGTATAGACCCACCTGCCCCCCCCACTGCATTTTTACCCTCTGGCAGTGTGGTCAATGTGAATGTATCATTTTCCCTGAGGGAATCCATCTCCTCCTTCATAGCAGTAGCCCAAATCTCTGATTTAGGTGAAATCATTGCTTCTTTGAAGGTTTGTGTTGCATTGCACATTACTCTGTAACATTAGTCAACACTATGTGGTATCTGGTCATCACACTTCACTTTACACTCATAGTATTTTAAGTACTGGGGTTTCTTCCTCGCTCTGTCTGGATAGCGTGGACTCTGACTATCTGAAGTCTCGATTTGCACATCTTGTGTTTCTGTAGAACTTTGATCTGCCATCTTGGCTTTTGGCATGGGGGATTCAAATCTCCTCCCATGAAGATCATCACTCATTTCCAAATCTGTCTGAGTTTCGCGTTCGACTATACCTTTTGTTAAGAACTTGACTAATCTGTTTTTAAGAACTTTTCCAATGTTTGGGTAGTACACTAGGTATGCTGGACTATTTTTATCATACCCGACAAAAATACCCTTTTCACATCTTGAATCTAACGTTTTCATGTTCTGTCTGTATGCATAGCAAACAGATCCAAATTCTTTCATCTTTGAAAGATCAGGCTTTCTCCCAGTAAACATGTAGTATGGAGTCTGTCCTACACGCTTATGGTAACACCTATTGCAAATTACTGCAGCAGTCATTACAGCATATGTCCACAAGTTATTTGGTAGGTTGCTCTCAAGTAGCATGCATCTTGCCATTTCAAACAGTGTTCTCCAATTTCTGTCAGCAGTCCCATTTTGATGGGGTGAGTTAGGGGCTGAAGTTTCATATCTTATGGCATTCTTACTGAGCAGTGACTGGAACTCTTTTGCTGTGAACTCTGTGCCATTATCTGACCTGACACACTTTATTTTCCCATAAGGGGCCACATCTGCACTAAACCTCTCAGTAGCTTTTACGGTATCACTCTTTGCTTTTAGGAAATACACAAAAACTACCCCTGAATAATCATCCGTAAATGCTAGTGTATCTGAACCCATCTTTCGCCTCTGGCTCAATAGGGCCAGCCAAATCAGTGTGCACAAGCTCAAGAGCTGCTTTTGCCTTTTCATCAGGCTCTCTGTTTCTGCTCTGAACAAAATTTCCCTGTGTGCAGATGTCACAGTTGAAGGTAGATTTGTCAATCTTACCTGTGATTTTCATTCCCTCTGTCACATTTTCTAACTTTGACACATCCTCAAAATTACAGTGGCCAAGAATTTTGTGCCATGTGTGAATATCATAGCACCCATATGACATCCATCATCATTTTCATCACTTACAGTGTTAAGATAGTACAGTCTATCGTACTCCTTGATGTCGAAAGTGGTACCGTTCTTGTGGATGAGCTTGTTACACCCCTGTCGAAAGTTGACTGAAGCTCCGTTAGCTGTCGCTGCTTTAACAGAGAAAATGTCCTGTGGAAACGACGGCACGTACAGCGCCTTCGTCAGCGTTGTTTTCCCCCGACGACCCGTGTTGTCTCTCAGGTAAACCTCCGCTGCACCTCTCCTCTCCGCGACACCATTCATTCTTGTTCCGTCAGCCAGCTCCATGGAACGTGTTTCCGGTTTGAAGGTCTCGTCAAACTCTTTAAACTTCTCGATGTCTGTGACTATATGTGGCGTTGCTCCCGTATCAACCATGAGCCCTTTCTGTTTCAGTCCACGAACCTGATAGTCACTTATTCTGAATGCAAATGTGTGGCCTTCAGCATCTGTTGCTTGTTTCACATTGTCTCTTATTTTTTGTCTGCAATTTGCGTCAGTATGAGTGGAGCTCAAAAACTACACCACTGTCTCCGTTCTCTGCGCTCTCCAGTAACGGTACATTCCCGGGCCTTGTGCCCTTTCTGGCCACAGTTGAAGCAGGTTATCTCGGTCCCTTTATATCTTCCTCTTGGCCAGCTAACTTTAATGTTACTTGTCTTCATCACGTTGTCGTCAGTGGAAATGGCGCTAAACTTCTCGGTGCTTTCATAGATCCTCAACTTGGTTTTGAACTTGCCAAAAGTTGTCGGCTCGTCACTCTGCGTTATGTGGATGGCAAATGGCTTAAATGATTCGGGCAAACCTTTCAGAATCATTGCAATCAACAGCCCGTCACTTAAAGTCTCTTTAGCATTCCTCAGTGCTGTAATAGCCGTCTCAGAACGAATGATATAGTCCGTAACACTTTCGTCAGAGTCTTTCCGAAGAGAAGTTAGCTCAGTGTAGAGGCTAATCACACGTGGCTTCCCTTTACCTGCATAATGTTCCCTCAAAATCTTCAACTCTTTTCTCCCATCATCTGCTGCTTCTCTCATCATCAGGGAAAGACATGGCTGAGTATTTGCAAGGCATTCTGGCAGGGTTTTGGTTAACATTTTTAACCAGCAATAATCACATCTTAGTTGTCCTTCACAGATTATGATATTGCTTCTGCGAAAGAATATCTGGGCGTGACTCAAGAGTCTGTTATGATTTGAAGGTTTTGGGTGCCACACAGAAGGTGTGATTCTTTGCCAAATATCTACTGCAGTTTCATGGTCCTTCGCTTATCAACACAAAGTGATATGGCATACAAAGCAGTCTAGGTTATGTTGAACCACTCATTTAAACTTTACCAGTTCTTAATTTTTGTTGTCTGGAGATGCCTAAGACATTCCTGGTTAGCTCAGTCGGTAGAGCATAAGACTTTTAATCTCAGGGTCGTGGGTTCGAGGCCCACATTGGGCGGTTCCTTGGAAACGGTTATCTTTATACACAGCGCAAGCGTTCAGTACAGATGGGTCCAACTGTGTTTGTATACATAGTGAGTGGCCTAATACACCTACAGTCTCTCTTTGGGTCTCCCTTCAAATGGTACACATATGCATCTCGCGACTGAACATCTAAAATGAACGAGTCATCACGAATCGTTGTCAAAGACTGAAGAAGTAGATCAAGCTTGGCCAAATGGTTGACTAGTAAACATGAGATCCTGGGTTGAAATCCCAGCTGTACAGTGTTTTGTGTAACAAGCTCCCACAATAGCATTTGCTTAAGAAGCCAATTCTTTTTTTCTCATGACACATCCACAGAATCATCTCAAGGTATTGCAGACCTCTTTTGTTGTCTTCTCAATCATTTGTCGAATAATTTATTTTGCACTGAAAGTGGTGCTGCGGCTTAGCTGCCAGTTCT
>JACYXH010000708.1:260000-365000 GCA_026745465.1 Lota lota
ACATGTGTGAAACAGAACCAGAAAACTTTATGCACCTATTCATTGACTGTAGGTTCTTAAAGAAGTTATATAAAAAATAAATGCATGGTAAAAACTCACTGGAAACTGGATGTAACGGAGGGGATGAAGTGCAAAGAAAACATGTTATTCGGACTGTGTCAAAAAGAGGGAAATGTAAATATTAATTTGTTGAATTACATGTTGAGCTATGCAAGATATGCAGTGTGGATAAGGAGGAACATGGCATATTATGAAGGAAGAAAAGTGGATGTATGGGTTTTGTTCGAAGCAAAGATTAGGAAAGAGGTGGAAATGTTAAAAAACGACCTAGGAAGAGACACTTTTAATGAATGGTTTATTGATGGTTCCAGCTTTATTAGTGAGACAGATGATAGGAAAATGCAGATGCATTTTTTAAAGAATGTTTCATTATGTGTATTTATGTATATTTTTTATTTTATTTTTTAATGTTTATGTTGTTTTGTTATGTGGAGGATGTTTGTTTTTATAGCTTATAAGTTGTGTTGTGTATGATGTGTATGGTGAGCAGGATTATTTTGGGTGTGTATGTGATTGTTGCATGTTATTATTTATACCAGAATGATAATGTAAATATAAATTGATATTTTTGATAATAAAAAAATAAACAAAGAACGGAGAAAACGACGACGGACAAACGGAGTGAAGGAACGGTGAGAAGCATCGAGACGGACAGACAAACGGTGAACGAGATCGGAACGAACGACGACGGCGGCGTAACGCACACGCACGGTGAGAGTAGAGGAAACGGTGAGGCTGTGTATGGAACGTTCGTATCGTCTCTTCCGGAGTACTCCAAACTCAGACAGGAAGTGTCGTACTGAGGGGGCGGGCCCGAGCCTGGAGCTCTGTATAAAGACCCCTCTCTCTTGTTGAGGAAACGGAAGTTTACGTAAATCCAAGCGACGACATGACGAAGAGAAGACGTGGACGCGTTAGCCTCTCCGGAGACGAAGAACAAGACGTTTTAAAGCAGAGAGCCGGGACAGAAACATTCCAAGGTGGGTCCAACACATTGAACCTCTAACCCTCATTGTTACCGTCCTTTCCGCAGGGCGCCATGTTGTACTGTAGCGTTAGCCCCACACGGGTCTCCTGCGCTCCGTGTGAACACGTGATGTTGATGCTTAGCGAAACCAACCTCCACGTGCTCTATTGTGTCGCCTCGTCGGATTCCACCAGCGCGTGCTCGGTGCTCGGCGTCCTGTTTGGAGCGTGGCGCCACACGCGGGGCCGCGCTCTGTGCGCTTTGGTTGAACCCGACCAGGCGAGGCCAACACGGGACTTTAACAAAGTTAGTTTGGTGTTAAAGCATCAGGAAGTTCTTCACGAGGAGGACGCATGCGTGAGTAAGGATGGGTCCCGAAACCGGGAGTAAACCGGGGCCCCTGGGGGTGGCCCCATGATACTATTACACACCGTAGTATATAAAGTGTAATCTAATCTAAGTATGGATGAGCTCCGACGTACCCGGCGCTGCAAGCGGTATTTGAGGAACAAAGGAAATAGATTTACTTGTTGGTGATCGTTCATCCAGGAAAAAAAGCAGATCTTCCTTCAAAAGAACTGTCCAGATAAGGCTTCAGGCCTTTTTGAGGGCCAGCTGCATGCAGACCCCATCCCTGTTGCTCTATGCCACTGTCTTTTCTTTTCTCTTGTTGATTGATTTATTTTTGTTTATCACATTTCAATTCTCTCTATATTATAGTCTATAATAGTTATATATTCAAAACCTGTGTACGGTGTTGCTGCTGAAGAAAGATGTCTTGTTCTTAACTTGTCTTATTCTTAACACATTATTACATGTATACAACATATAACTTATTGTTAAAACTGTAATTTAATTTTCATAATTTTTTATTTCTAGGAATGGCGTCCAATTCTTCCTGGTCTGAGGATAACATTTCATGTCCCATCTGTCTGGATGTGTTCAACAGCCCAGTCACCACACCATGTGGACACAACTTCTGCAGAACCTGTATTACAAGGTTCTGGGATGGCCAAGTCCAGTACAAATGTCCCGTTTGTAACAAGCTGTTCCAGACAAGACCTGATGTACAGGTCAATACTCTCTTTTCAGAGATGAATGATCAGTTTAGAAGTTCTGTACAAGTCAAAGAGCAGCCTTGTGTTGAACCAGCAGAAGTTCCCTGTGATGTCTGTACTGAAAGGTATAAACTCTGCCCCCCTGATCATCTCACCTGTCAATCAAACAGATTAGGACCTTTGTTTGATAAGAAAAAAAACAAACAACCAAAAATAACTAATGTTTTATGATTTAGAATCTCTATGTGAGATCTGAGAGAACTGCATTAATGTTGTACTGCTGTCTTTTAACAAGGATATATTCATTAAGAAAATAACCCTGCCTGTTATAAAATATAACCCATATACAAGATTAGATTCTATATTCTATATTGATCAATGTCTGATTGACAGAATGTTTTTGTACATTTATCAATATCAATTTGTAAATGTTTGCAGCAAGTAGAAAGTAATTATTTATTACATTTTTATTAGTCTATACTAATTATGAATGACAACATAACATTTCATTGCATCGTGTGATGAAAAATGACTCCAGGCCCTATTCCGAGGTCAAAATGACTTAAGTATTCACAAAGATTTTAACATTAAGATGCTTTGGCTTTCTATACATTGTTTGAGAAGAGTTAGATACAATAATTTAAGCTGCTGTAAGGCCTAAAGGATGCATGCATTTCAAAATCTTCTCTTGGTACAAAATGACTTCAAGTTGTCAAGGCGGAAACATTTCAATTCCTGTCCCATCTTCTCTGCAAGTTGGTCCTTGATTTGTCACAGTGTCCCAACTGTCCTTCACAACTGCGTGGTAATTCAAATAACACTAGACTTTGAGAGCAAGCAGCGGGGCACTGTTCATTGATATGAACTAGTGAATATCACAGGCTGCGTTAGTGGTGTTAGCGCCACAGAATATGGACGGAGCTATAGCTCCAGTTGATTTAGTGTGGCACAGAACAAAACAAAACAAAAACAACAAGCTATATACATGCCGAAATACGTTGTAACAATGGCCAATTCACCCAAACTGTGTGGAAAACAGGAAATCCCTCTCCACTTTCAGCTATGACTGCAGACATCCATATGTCCGATCTTTGGTGGCTAATTTACAGATGATTCCGTGAGGAATCATGTTGTTCTTGTTGAGAGAAACGTGGTGTGGTCATCTGCAGTCCCATCAACGTGTTGGACATTCAGAGGCGTCCTAATAGATGCTATTAGGACGCCTCTGAATGTAGACAGCAACAATCTAGTGGTCACTGGGTGACTACTTTCAATCTTTGCTCCCCGTCTCCAAAACACCAGGGTCTGTGAAAGACACACAAACACATGCAATTAACACTAAAAGCCACTGGACTTTAAATATGTATTCACGTTATTACTTTATTTCCATATTTGGATCAGTCAACAACTTGTTTATCAACAAAGTATTTGATATGACCCTATTGAATTATTCTATTTTCATCTATTGTGTGCATGTCATTCATACGTCTGGATGCGTTCTTTCAATGGGTTACTAGGACGACTGACCGTTCTCGACTAGTTGCCCATTATGACAGGAAAGAACGACAGAAAAACACTGATATGATAATTCTGGCAAATACAACACGATCAGGGAAAAGACGTACTGCTGAAAATCTAGCCCTTTGTGACACCACACGCAGGAGCGTCCACCCCGTGCAAGGTGGTGACCGATGTACTGAATCAACTGGCTGAGCTGGAGTCGACCCCTCCATCACACAGCCCGGTTGGACACCCTCACTAGTGATGTCACAAAAGGGTTGTTTTGAAACCACTTGCATTGGCTCATCAACTTGACGCATTAATGGAGTGCGGTTGTCTAGTTGGAGTGCGGTTGTCTAGTTGTCCGTGGGCCCGGGTCCACAGAGCGCGTTTGTCTTGCCGAAATGCGCTGGCACGGCTTCAGGAAGCGTCACAAAGAGTGTGTGCGCAGAAAAAATAAATAGCTGTCTCCGTACTTTGTTTATTGTTTCTATGACAACCCACTCTTTTCCTGTTAAATTTTTTTGGGGGGGGGCAGTAAACATAATCTGGGTTTGAGAAAAAGAAACCGTGGTGATGGCAGCGCTTTTCTGAAAAGTTTGGAGATTTTCAAGCTGAAGCGCTGGAAAAGACGCTGGGCACATTGCTTTTTGTGTCGCGTTCGCATACGAATGCTCTTTCCTCATTGGAAACTTGTGAAGAACGACGCAGCCGCTCAGAGAAAGACGCTATGTGGAAGCAGAATTCAACGCACCCTACTTCTTCCCTTCTCACCAAGCAGCCGGCGCCAGTTCATTGTTACGCTTTGCAAGTTAGTACCTCGTCCCAGCTTTCTAGTTACCTGTTTCTCAGTCCTAGCCTGTCTTAACCCGCCTGTCCTTTTCCCCTAGTCCTCCCCGGTTCCGTCCCGACTCCTGCTTCCATTCGTCTGACTGCCTTCCCGTTATTGACCTCTCGCCTGCCTGACCACCCGCCTGCCTACGTCCCTCTGCCTGCTTGCCACCCTCCTGCCAACGAACCCCTGCCTGCCTGACTATCCGCCTGCCTTGCCCTTGTCTGTACCGTAATAAATCCCTTTTGACCCCGTTCCATCTCCGTCTTGGAGTCTTGCATTTGGGTCGACAGTTCGAAACCTTAACAGTAATTGAGGCACAAGGCTTACGGTAGGCATGGAATACTAGAAGAAAACTAGATGAAATAAACCAAAAGCTGTACTTAACAAAGACAAAAGCTAGGAAAATTGGTTTGGTATTGGAAATACATATCATACGATCAAATCGTCAATTAAATGTTGATTTTGAAACTAACTTTTAACCCGGTCACCACTGCTGTGCTCTCTTTAACGAAATTATAAATTCAAATGGAAAATAAATGTTGGCAACAGTAGAATAATATTTCAACAATATGTACATTTTGTCTACAGTTTATAACTCACAATCATCATTCATGCTTTCAGCACTTCGTTTTTACTTGGTAACCACAGCAACTGACCTTTGCCTGGATTGTCTTGTTGCTTTAAACAAGATGAGGAGAAACAAAAGAACAAGATGATGTCATTATTTTACCGTGACAGCGGAAATGACCGCCCTCTCACAGATATCAACTTGAGCCGGACAGTGGTCTGAAAGTCAGCCTTTTGTAAAGGACTTGATGTTGTGGAGTCCATTTTGTTTTCAGTAGGAAAATTGGAAAATACAATTTAATGGACATGCTCTTATACGCATTCAGCTGTGATAGAAAGCCCTGTTTGGCTCTGGATGTTGCAAACTTCCATTAATGAATAATCTGACCAAGAACCGAATGTGAAATACTCCACAACCAAAGGGTTAAACCCAGGCCCCGGGATGAACTGAACATCGCCAACAGACACTATTTAAACTAATGGGACCGGGGGTGATCTAGATCATGTACATAGGGTGTAGATATACATTTGACCACAAAAACTCACGTAGCGTCTCCTTTAGCCATGTGGAAAATCGATGCTCTGGACCATGATCAGGAAGAAAGCCGAGGTCAACATTGAGGACACTTACCACTAATTTAATAAAACATGTAGTATTGTAATTCGTAAAACGTGTCGTGTTAAAAAAATTCTACGCTTATCCGTTGCTATTGTGGCAACCTGGCTCCAGCGCAGCGCCCCAGGCGGCTCAGGGGAGCGCTGGTAGAAGGGGTTTACCACCACCGCTACTACCATTAGCGCTGAGCGGGGCACTCAACGCCATAAGAAACACCTGCGAGGGAAGAGGAGGAGGCGAAGCAGACGCGGGGCTCGGGAGATTGCTCAGTCAGCCAGCGTAAAAAGGCGCCTAAGGAAATATCGTTGTTTTTTCCAGAATGGAGAACGTCGCTTAAGTCCGGCAGATACGGAGCGGGACGACTCGCGGACTGAGTACGTTTCTCTTCTTATCCCCCCTTCCCCGGAGCGGACCAGCGTGGCCGCGACCAACACCCGGAGGTTTTGCCGTTGCGACGGAGCCACGGCACCTTTCTGTTTTCGCTTGGGCAAGGCCCAGCGTTTTCTTTGCCTTTTGAATAAAAGTGCCCATACGGCTAAATTGGAACTATAGTTTGTATTCACTGGGGGGTAGACGGGCCACTCAGGGAGCCACACTATGTTCCCATCAGGAGGTAGAGGGAGAGGGAGAGGGAGAGGGAGAGGGAGAGGGAGAGGGAGAGGGAGAGGGAGAGGGAGAGGGAGAGGGAGAGGGAGAGGGAGAGGGAGAGGGAGAGGGAGAGGGAGCGATCTATTTATAGATACCTCTATATATCTAGCAAGAGCAAGACCTAGAGCTAGGGAGTAAGAGCAAAAAGAGAGAGAGTTCACTGAATGGACACTTACAGCATTTGAGCATAGCAATTGCTGCAATTACTGCAATTAGAGCAAAGATTTTAACTACGCCAATAATTATTCTGATGATCACCCCAGTATCTAAACCATCTGCAACGAGAGAAAATTGAAATAAACATAAAAGGTACCATCATGGCATCAACATGCTAACACACACAATGCTGATCATTTGTCTCAACCTGAGGCAACAACACGCACTTGAGAATATTTTCCTGTTTTTCCACTTATATTCCAAGAAAACAATCCCACCACTTTGGTCCGTGAGCCAGCAGCATGTAAGTCAGGCTTCTCTGTGTTTCTTTACATGTGAATAGCACTAACTAAAACAAGGTAACAGACCTTATTCACCTAGCGGCCATATACGAAGAGTACAACTGGAAACGTGCTACACGGCCCCTTAACACGTGACAGAGGCCTAGCAACCGCAACGCATTAAGAGATGTTAAGAGACGCCGCTAATACATTGTTTGGGGAGAAGCCTGATGTATTTTTTCTTTTTACTGGCACCGATGCAATCTAGGAAAAATGTCCTTGCATACACATAATTGGTCACAAATGTAACTATTTGGGTCACAGTCTTGAGCCCTGTTCATATATGACCCTTCATGTTTGAGAACTGTCCACTCATGACATATGTGGTTTAGAGTTAACTTTTACAACTTCACAAATCCTATTCTACAAGTTAAAGACTTTTGCAACACAATTACCTTCATTAGACCCTTCACTGGTCACATACCTGGTACTACTGGTTTATTGAATGGGTTGTCCATGGGCATGCTGGATTCGCTGGTCCTCACACGGGTTCTCAGCCTACAGAAGAACTTCTTAAGGGCATGAGAACTTTTGAAACTCTTCGGCTTGTCAACCTCAGTCCACTCTCCTTCGTCCATCTTCCATTGGTAGGTGACAGGTCCCAGATCCTGGGTGTCCGCGGTACACTTCAGAGCACATATTTTCTCACAAACCAGCGGCCAGGTCTTTATACTGGGCGTCGGAGGGGGCTCTGGTCATGTGGAAAGAACATTGGTCATTTACTGAGCCATAACGAACTGGAATCATTTACCCCTTAATATCTGCCCACTAAAAAAATAAATCATCCTTTAAAAATAAAAATGCTGAGGCTTCCGTCGGCAGGCAGATGACTCTGGGCTAGTTTGTAATATTCGTGTTTTGCTTCATATGAATGGTATAACATCTTTATATTTACTCCTTTTTTACTATTATTCTACCTAATTGTATGATCAGTGTTGACTGGCTTTGAATATGAATGTATATATGTAATATATATATATGAATGTATATATGTTATATAAATATACATAAATTCATATCAGTGCAAGCGTTGCATTTACTTATAGTACTTTATATTGATTAATTCAATTAATGCAATTTAAGTTTTTGCATGTAGTGTGTTATGTATGTACATTAGTCAGGTGTGGACCCCAGGAAGATAAGTTGATTGCCATGGCATCAGTTAACGGGGATCCTTCAAATAAACAAATTAAATCAACAAAACAGAACAGAGATGAGGTCTTCCTATCGTTGTGTATCTGCACCCCTGACCCCTGACGTACAGTGTCACATCTCACCATGTCAGACTAATGACCACACACTAATAAGACCACACACTTTTATAGAGGTTGTGGTATTACTCAACTTCTATACAATCTCTCTCTCTCGTTACATTTGTGCTTAATGTTGTGCCGTCTATCGTTTCTAACTCTGTCTGCAGTTCACAGGAGAGATAGGGGCTTAGTGAGGGACACCATGGAGAGGTTAAAGCTCTGCCCTCAGGACGGCGTGTTATACCCCCTGGCCAAACGCAACGCGTACAAAAAGGTTATTCTTTTAACAAACATGTAAAAGAAGAAAATATTAAAAGTACTTTTCATATAAATGCGAACTGCAAGCAGGTTTGGTTACATTTCGTCCCAATATCCTATAGGACATTAAAGTCCTATTCTATTCTATTGACTTTGTTGCATTTGTTCATTGAAATGGGATAAACGTTTTGCCTCACACCAACCGACACACACACATACATACGCACACACACAGGCACAACACACACACAAACGCTAGCATACACACATACTTACTGATGACCTTAACGTTATAAGTCCCGTATGTTCCACAGTCCGTCTCCAAAGAGAACGATCCGCTATCAGCCAAGGTCACACGATCGATGTCCAACCGCAGGGTTTGTGTATCCAACGTTGTGCGTCCTCTGAATGACCCAAAGTACATCAGGTGGTTCGGTGAAGTCCAATCCACCACCAAGCTGGAGCCGTGTTTCCATGCGATGCTCCTGATTGGTTTCGGAACAGCGGAAACGTCTGTCTCCAAGGTGAGCTTTTGATCCACTTCCAAATATTTAGTTTCTTCTTGAGCTACAGCAAAAACCAAAAACGATTGTTAAGTGAAACATTTTATAACATTTCAGTCTTTTAGTTGAATGTATCAAAAACAAAACATTATGAGAAGGAAACAGCCTTAAATATCAAGCAGACCCTCTCATATTTTATTTAATGGACACATCAGAAACGATAGATATGGAAAGTGGGTTGAAAGAGAGAGGGAATGACATGTAGCATAGGATCACAGTTGGTGATTGAAACGTGGGTTGAAAGAGAGAGGGAATGACATGTAGCATAGGATCACTGTTGGTGATTGAAACGTGGGTTGAAAGAGAGAGGGAATAACATGTAGCATAGGATCACAGTTGGTGATTGAAACGTGGGTTGAAAGATTCCCTGGATGGATTTACTTGTGGATAGGCTGGTTTAATTCTTGAGAAACTTTGCAGTTCAGATATTGTCAATGCAGTAAATAGCTGCAGTAGAAATGTTATAGTGCAGTTTTAGTTACTGAAGGACATTTTTGTTCTTCTACTAGAATGTTACCTCACCCCTTAATGGTATGTGTATCTTCTGCCACAAGGGGTGTCTTCATCTGAACAACAACACAACGCCTAGTTTGATGACGCGTTGGAGTAGCGTGGGAACACGGGGGTTTGTGTCTTCACCACCATCGCCGGGGAATTGGACTCAAGCAGAAATCGTGTTCAAGGACGAGTTAATGTAGGCTATCAAAGTTGTATTGACGTTATGTTTATTCACCGTTGCCATGTTCCCTGCCACACTCCACCTAGGTGGCTTTACTGGGCTCCTCAAACAACCAGGACACAGGGCGATGATCTTTAAACTGGGTTTTATTTGCAGACTTTGGAGTGCAAATATACCACAAAAACAACAACAAGGATAAACTGGACTCTAACCAGGGTCACCATACCCAACTAATCAATTGGACTCTTTACAGTCTGACCATACTTTAAATATCAAACAAAATAAAATACATCTGCCCAATAGCCAACTTCTAACTAACTACACCTTGATGGATGACCCATGAAGTATGCAACTAAAAACAGTTGACCTATACGGACAACATTTTTGTTTTGGGATTTTGCCTCTCAGACAAATGACGTCAACGGTCCATCTTTTCAGCGGAAAATGAGACGCAGACAAAAGAAACAAATGAAGCAGTTCTCTGCCGTGTAGAACGGGCATGCGGGTGGGGCCCCTGATGCCCGGCTCTAGTGTCCACGGTGTGGAACACAGCTGTCAGTCGAGCAAGTAGGCCTCTTTGCCTGCTTGCCAACACCCCTAATATAACAACTATATATATGAACTCTGTCTATATTGTTACATTCAATGTCAAACCTTGAATAGCGTATCTCTACGATCACAGACGTACCGATATAAGCTCGTAGCGTACATGTTTGAGTATGAAATCCTATTCAGACGATTACTTAAAGCGCGTGTGTGAGGAGTGAGGCGTGGTTCAGTGTGATGCAAAACACAACCACGTACCAGCTAGTACTCCCAGGACGGCCCACAGCAAGCAGAGTGCACCGCATAGCTCCATGTTAACCAGCAGCACTATATTCCACACTTTCAATGTACCAACACTAAACTATTATGGACAAGGTCAGCCGTCGGCATGCACCCCGCTCCCTCAGAATGACAAGGTAGTCTGTCGATTCCTACTTACAGAGCTCGACAGCAATAGCCCTCTTTTGCGGCGGCTCAGATTACAGAAGGGAATCTCGCATTCGTTCAGTCCACAAACGTTTCAGAAAGTCCTCAAACACAGTTTTAAGCCTGGAACCAGGCCAACCAACTACGAGATAAAACGCAAGCTAAGCTATTTGATTTGGAGCAAAAAAAAAGAAAAAAAAGGGAACGAAAGGGCAAAAGTAAAAGACTGTGTACATAATGTAGCGACCCTGGGCCTCAGAGTCAGTCTGTTATGGGTTTGCTGATCGTTTTCCGTTATTTCAGTTGTTCCGCGCGCATGTATTACAGTGTTGTACCTGTCAATCGGTGTGTGTGTGTGTGTGTGTGTGTGTGTGTGTGTGTGTGTATGTGTGTTTGTGTCTTCTTATTTTGGCGTTGGTCACGGCCCTACAGTAACCAGATTTGTACCAAATAAATATTGGTTACTACTATATATATATTATTACTATAATATGTTAATATTGACTGGTTATTACATTGGTGTCACAAGTGAGACCTGCTCGGCGAGTTAGCTAAAGTTGCTATCACCGTTATCTTTGTAACAAACTAATGAACAATAAAGCCTTAATTATTCATGTGTGCTCCCCCTGCACCTCCTGGCCTCCTAGCATTCCTGGGAGGAGAGCAGTCCACACAGGATCCTCCTGTGTGTTACTCCTCCTCCTTCTCCTCTTCCCCCCCCCCCCCCCCCCCCCCCACACACACACACAGTCTTTCTTTATTAAAATCAGTCAAGTGTGCAAACATTGTAATGTGATGTCATTCATTATTCAGAAGCAGAAACTTAAAGAAATATAGTCTGGATTATTATCTTATCAAAATGGATCCATAAAACATTTCTACATTACTGTTCAGCAACATACACAAACACACCTTTTTCCCTTTTATTAAAATCAGTAAAGTTTACAAACATTGTAACGTGGTCTCATTCAGTATGCAGAGGGTTTAGGGTTTCAGAATCTGAAGGGTTTCTTTTCTTTACCAAGAATCCATGCAACAGCGTATGGCACTCCTCTTGTTCTGAACAGGACCGGTCCAACAGAACCATTATAGCTCCCCTCTTGGTAATTCGGACACTCTGCACTTTGATCTCTGAACCCACTGGATATGTTCCATACAGTGATGCAGTGCCGTCTCAGATTGTGATTCAAATTTCAATATTTTTTATCGTCACATGTCATATACAAGTAGACAGCAGTACAATTATTTTGTTCTGGCTCCTCGGCCTAGCAGCAGAAAGAAGTTATAACATCTATAAAAAACAATTTAATTTAAACAAATACAAAAATTTATAAAAATAGAACAGCAGCAGTAATAATTAGAAGAAGAAGAAGAAGAGCAATAGTGCAATGGATTAGGGACAGGCAGCAGGCAGACAGGCAGCAGGCCACTTAATTATTGTCGTACACACATATCAAAGGTAAACATATCTAGATTAGTGAATGAAAAATAGATTTTGTACAACTGAACTCCCACTCCAGCGGGAGCAGAGTCCTCCCTCAGGAGTGGGAGTTCAGCTGTAGTGAATTACCATGGTTACGTTGACGCTCCCGCTCCTGCGGAGTCCTCCTCCCCACATGCCACACCCACTGACTGGCTGGACGGCGCAGGGAGAGGGAGAGACGCCGACGCCGTTGGCAGAAGAGCCGTGGAGCGCGGTGACTCTGAGCAGCGAGCGTGGGAACGAAGAACCACATCACATATCTGAATATATATTTCACCTTTTCCCCGATGGTCTGAATAAGTCGCTAAGTGGGTCGCTAGTCGCCTTTTAGAAACACAGGCGCTAAGAGGGTGTGAAAGGTCGCTTCATCTTGTGAGATGGTTCCCAAGCAACACTGAGGGGAACTGGACAAACTGGTTGGTTCACAACATCAATCTTTCATTGTTACTGAGTCGGACGGTTTGGTGCTGCACTTTATACAGCAGGACGAAGACTAAGGTACTGTAGTCAACACTGATCCGTTATATCATCAATATGTATGACATAAATCATATATATCATATATATATATATATATAGTTAAAACGTTATTAAATAAGCTACGTCATGTAAATGTGTCATCATAGAAACAATATGTAGCTGTGTTTGTGTCCAGGTCTCCAGTCTACAATGGATGAGGAGAGAGAGGAGGGGGGTCCAGCCTCTAAAACCACTCTGTCTGGGGAACATGGCCGCCAGAGTAGAGCTAAGAGGTAAGAATAGGATCTCTCACTGTCTGTGACTGTTGTCCATCTCAGAGCTCAGGAGCCTCGTCTCCATCTGAGTAGACGCTGTGTGTGTGGGGGTTGTGTCTCAGCCCAGAGCAGCGTAGAGAGCGGACTCCCCTGCTATGTCTTCGTGAGGAGAGACCACTCTATGGATAAACCTCTTAACCTTAAATAGGGAAATCAGTCTATTGAGAAAAGGAAAGGATTTATCACAGATTATAAAAAATACATCTATCTAACATCCATACATCCTGGTTCTTGTTTTTCTAAAAGGAGGCAGGAGAGAGCAGACTCCCCTGGACCCAGCTGTGTCTCCATGAAGAGTGACTGGTCTATGTTTCATCCTCCTGATTTAAAAGATGGACGCCACTCTATAGAGGAGAGGTAGGAGTTTCAAACAGACCGCAGTCGCTAAAAACTAATAAAATGTTTTCAAATAAGTCCTATTGCTTGTTATTTTGTTTTCTAGAAACCGAATCAGTGTGTGTGTGTGTGTGTGTGTGTGTGTGTGTGTGTGTGTGTGTGTGTGGTTCAGTTTATGGACTTTACGCTCCACCTGTGGTCTCAGGTAGCACACACCTTAATCTCCATCTCCACCTCTAGAGGGAGCCCTGACTCAGGACATGAACGCTCACTAAACCAGGAAAGTAATCATAAGGTCAACTAAAACGCATCTGCAGTCTTTGGTGAGACGAGCCTTGAGTCTTCCCAAAGCAGACGTTTGGCTAATCAGAACCAAGATAACTGCTTTCTTCTCTTTTCCGCCAATATCTTGCGGCACTACAAATATAATGCACACTGGTTTGAGGCAAATACTTGTTTGCTGCTTAGGTAATATGCTGTTTAACTAGTTTAGCATTGCTAAATCAACGGTAGCTTGCCATAATTGCCTGGTGTGTGACTATGCCCGCAAAGGTGAGCCCTCCCGGAACGCGCTCTAAACATTGAGTTGAACCCCGAAGGAGCTCCAGACATCCACACGCACCGGAAACAAAGACGCCAACAAGCATTTGCAATTTATTTGTTTTGACAACCACTTGCCTTTAAATAAAGTTACGTGCGGTTATATAGTGTAGAAATACAATAAAAAAAAGTATCAATAGGAACAACCTTCCTGGTTGTTCTGTCACATTCAGAACCACTTTGTCCATGTAATAGCTCTTTGCATGTGCTTGTAAAAATGGAATTTGAAAGGCTCCTTCTTACAGTTTTGTATTATCTGCAAAGTAACACAGTGTTAACAGTGTTTTTTCCGTAACAGTGTCTCAGTCAGCTGTGTGTGTATCTGTGTGTGTGTGTGTGTGTGTTTGTTCTCTGCAGACAAAAACAGGAGAGGTCAAAGGTTACCAGTGATTGGTCTGTACAGCAGCATCAAACAGAGTTGATCAAGGTGTGTAAATGTCCAACAAGACATTTGACTTTAGTTCTACATGAACATTAAAAAGCATCTCTTGTGGTGCTAATAGTCTCCAGGCTTCCCTCTTTAGACCAATGTGAATCTAGGACAGATGCTTCTGATGTCCTCAGTTAGTTCAGAGTAAAGTTTGTTCTGTTCCAGAGAGCTGAGGAGGACGCACACGCTTTTTTAGACAAGGAGCTGAAGAAGCTCTGGAGGGTTCTCTTCCCAGATTACCCACAATGCTCACACAGTCAGGGGGAGTTGGAGCAGGAGGTGGATGTCAAGAAAGAGGAGCAGAGGAGGCGCGCCATAGAGGGAGTGGTAGACATCACAAAGCTCTGCCTGATGGAGATGAACCAGGAGGAACTGGCCGACACACTGTGGAGCAGTAAGAAACTCTTATTTTGAAAACACAGAGGAGACAATTATTTGATTGAAGAGCCGTAAGATACTTTTTTTTTAAAAACAGTAAGAGACTCCAATTTTGAAACCGAAGAGAAACGTTAGAGCATTTTAAACACATAAGAGACTGTTAATTTCAAAAGAAGACTCGGTTTGAATCCAGATATGAATGGCTATTGTGTGGCTATCAGGTAAAATGGTTTGTTCCAGATATGTAGGGTTATGCCAGGGGTATCAGGTTAAATGGTTGGATCCAGATCTGTAGGGTTATTGTGGGGGTATCGGGTTAAATACTTTGATCCAGATATGTAGTGTTATTATGGGGGTATCAGGTTAAATACTTTGATCCAGATCTGAAGGGTATTGTGGGTTAGGGTTCAAGTATGTTAATCAATGTTCTGCAGATCCGCAGCAGAGCAAAATAACTTTATGAGCACTAATTAGCAAGTTATGATATACATCTGAAGTCACATCTAACAGGAAATATTTAAATGTTTCCACTGATCCTCTAACCAATGTCTTCTATTGTTTTCTCATTTAGAAACTGTGGCTGTTGAGTGCCAACTTAAAATCAAGTCCCATTTGAAGGAGAAGTCCAGGCGTGTGTTTGAGGGAATCCCTAAAGCAGGACAGCCAACACCTCTGAATGACTTCTACACAGAGCTCTTCATCACAGAGAGAGGCAGTGGAGAAGTCAACAAGGAACATGAGGTCAGACTGATTGAAACAGCTTCCAGGAAACCAGCCAATAAGGATACACCAATCAAATGTGAAGACATCTTTAAACCCTTACATGGACAAGATCATCCAATCAGAACAATGATGACAACTGGAGTGGCCGGCATTGGTAAAACTGTCTTAACACACAAGTTCACTCTGGACTGGGCTGAAGGCAAAGCCAACCACGACATACACTTCATATTTCTCTTCACTTTCAGAGAGCTGAATTTACTGAAAGGGAAAGAGTTAAGCTTGGTGGAACTTCTTCATCACTTCTTTATTGAAACCAAACAAGCAGGAATCTGCAGATACGACCGTTTCCAAGTTATCCTCATCTTGGATGGTCTGGATGAGTGTCGACTTCCTCTGGACTTCCAGAACAACCAGATCTGGACTGATGTCACAAAGTCCACCTCGGTGGACGTGCTGCTGACAAACCTCATCAGGGGCGACCTGCTTCCCTCCGCTCGCATCTGGATTACCACACGCCCTGCGGCAGCCAATCAGATCCCTGCTGAGTGTGTTTGCATGGTGACAGAGGTGAGAGGGTTCACCGACCCACAGAAGGAGGAGTACTTCAGGAAGAGATTCAGAGAGGAGACGCTGGCCAGCACAATCATCTCCCACGTCAAGAAATCACGAAGCCTCCACATCATGTGTCACATCCCAGTCTTCTGTTGGATCACTGCTACAGTTCTGGAGGAAACATCCCAGATAGAAGAGATGCCCAAGACCGTGACTCAGATTTACAGCCACTTCCTGAGGGTTCAGTCCATACAGGGGGACAGGAAATATCATGGGAGAGCTGAAACTGATCCACACTGGAGTTCAGAGAGCAGGGAGATCATTGTTTCTCTGGGAAAACTGGCTTTTAACCAGCTGGAGAATGGCAACCTGATCTTCTACGAGGCAGACTTGGCAGAGTGTGGCATCGATATCAGAGCAGCCTCAATGTACTCAGGAGTGTTCACCCAGATCTTTAAAGAGGAGTGTGGTCTGTACCAGGACAGGGTGTTCTGCTTTGTCCATCTGAGCATCCAGGAGTTTCTGGCTGCCCTTTATGTCTTTCTGGCCTTCATCGACACTGGTGTCAATCTGCTCTCAGAAGAACAACCAACCTCCAGGGAAGATAAACTCCTCCTCCTCTACCAGAGCGCTGTGGACAAGGCCTTACAGAGTGAGAACGGACACCTGGACTTGTTCCTCCGCTTCCTCCTGGGCCTCTCTCTGGAGACCAATCAGATTATCCTACGAGGTCTGTTGGGACAGACAGGAAGTAGATCACAGACCAATAAGGAAACAGTGTCTTACATCAAGAAGAAGATTAGTGGAGATCTCTGTCCAGAGAGAAGCATCAATCTGTTCCACTGTCTGAATGAGCTGAACGACCATTCTCTAGTGGAGGAGATCCAACAGTACCTGACATCAGGAAGTCTCTCCACAGAATCTCTCTCCCCTGCTCAGTGGTCAGCTCTGGTCTTCATCTTACTGTCATCAGAAGAGGAGCTGGACGTGTTTGACCTGAAGAAGTACTTTGCTTCAGAGAAGGGTCTTCTGAGGCTGATGCCAGTGGTCAAAGCCTCCAAAACATCTCTGTAGGTGCACTAAAATCATGTATTACAATACACGCATTACAATACAATACACAATAAAAATAATACTAGAATATTACAACTATAATAATATACCAAAACATATCATAGGTACACTAATAACATGTAATACAATACGCACTACACATATACTAGAATATCAATGTTAATATACAAAACATAATTTCAAACACTACAAAATAACTTTTTACATTTTACATTTATATACAATACATAAATAACATTTGAAGATCTAGTGTATTAACATAAGTTAAACCAATGCAACATTTCTTGTAAATGATTTCAACAAAGTAAATTGTCCCTGTTTATTTTGTGTGAAGGCTGAATGGCTGTCATTTGTCAGAGAGATGCTGTGAAGCTCTGGCCTCAATTCTCAGCTCCAACTCCTCTAGTCTGAGAGAGCTGGACCTGAGTACCAATGATCTGCAGGATTCAGGAGTAAAGCTGCTCTCTGCTGGACTGGGGAGTCCACACTGTAAACTTGAAACTCTCAAGTCAGTTTTATTCAATGTGAAAGCAGTTACACCACCAGTTACACCACCATATCAGAAGACATGCACAGATATGCATCCATAAAAAATACAATTCACACCCATACATTTATATTTTTCCCAGGAATAACTAAAATAAGTGTATTTATATTTTTTTGCCATGACATTATAAGCCTTGTACACCTTATACTTATACAGTTTATACAGTTTGTTAGTGGTGGTATGTGTATGTTGTATTGCATTCTTAAGCCCATTTCACACATGCAGTCTTACCCTGCAATGTTCCTGAACATTTCCTGCATGGGTTCACGTGTGAATGCGAACAGGGATTGATATTCCTGGTAATCTGCTCCGGCAATGAGCCTGCTCAAGACCTAGTAACGTTTCCAGGTCACTGCCAGTACAGGTGTGTTGTGAATGGAAGCAGTCACAATGCCGGGAGAGCCACGCAAAGGGTTATGTCTGTCTGATGTAAGACGCTTTCACATAAGTGAGTGAACCGATCTCAAGACTCTGCTGAGGACGTGTTTGAATCCGAGACTGTTTATCTTAATGAGCCAATCCTTTTGGGTGATCCGATGACAATATCAATATCGCTTCTTTTTATTTGCAAACAAGCTCTTTCTCAATCATATCTGGGAAATTGACAGGTTCTGAAATAGGGGAGCTCCTCTCAGTCCACACATTTGATGGGGGCTTGCATCCACAAGTGTTTTATTACCGCCATCTGCTTTACTGTCCCTTTGCCCATTTATTCCGGCATTGCTATGCCATGTGTGAATGGGCTAAGGACGGAAATGTTCCTGAACATGCCATGCGTGAATAGTGTAAATCACTAGCGGTGTCTGCAATGCTATCCCAGTAATTTACCGGGAGCAACGCGTGAAAATGGCTTTATCCTACTTACAATCATGTAGTCAGACAGTAGAGTGGACTTTAGAGTTGTTTAAGTCATTTTAATTACCACCTCGCCTTAACACTTTTACAGGAATTCAATGATACAATTTGTTGAACATTCTAGAATCTTTTCGACATCTAACTATTAACATTTAAAGATAAAATGTTTTACTTTGAATTTTAGACATCTCTGTTATTCATTATTGAAACATTAAAAGTTCCTAACATGTTCATGTTTATTTTGGGTGAAGGCTGAATGACTGTCATCTGTCAGAGAGATGCTGTGAAGCTCTGGCCTCAGTTCTCAGCTCCAACTCCTCTAGTCTGAGAGAGCTGGACCTGAATACCAATGATCTGCAGGATTCAGGAGTGAAGCTGCTCTCTGCTGGACTGGGGAGTCCACACTGTACACTGGAAACTCTCAGGTCACAAAACATCCTCTGGTTTTACTCACTGTCTGAACTTGTTAGTAAACTGTCTTTGTGTACCACACAGTTTAGCCATCAACAGCATACTGAGGCAAATTGTACAGTATACTGTAGTATAGTGTATACTGTACACTGTACTGTATCCAGTGTGTAGTACAGCATGCAGTATACTGAAGCATCTCAGAGTACATCTCTAGGAAGGGCTGCAGAAGTCTAAGGCTTCATGTTCACCTCACAGCCATCACCTGATGTTTGAAATAAATGAGCCTAAAGGGCCCGACATTCTGTCTGGTTTGTCCCAAGCCTACACGCGCACGCCGCACAACTATGCTGCAAGCTGTTTTCAATTCGTGCTTCTGCACAACCTATGACACCAAGATTTCAATGTTCATCAATATCAAAGCTAAGTTAGTTTAGCCGTAGCCTGCAACTGAGCGGTTGCGCAGACAGCCCCGCTCATCAGTTCACCAATCAGTGGTCCACAACATCTAGGTGGATGCCGCATTGATGTGCGTGACAGGGCTCTGAAACCATGTTGCTAGGTCACATGTTAGAGCCCTGGATGTGTCGCCTACACGTGCAGTCGCCCCAGCTTGGACATGTATTAATTAGCGAAATGCTTGTATTGATCCCAGCTGACCAATGGAGCTCCAACACCTATGTTGTTACATATTCTGTCACCATGATAACTGAACTCCATCCTGACCTCACTTGGTGATAAAGCTTTGGCTCAATTTAAGTATCAATAAAGTTGTTAGTTGAATAAATTATATTAGTCTATTTACTTTATTACGAAATGTTCTCACCGTGTGTGTGTGTGTCTGTGTGTCTGTGTGTGTGTGTGTGTGTGTGTGTGTGTGTGTCTGTCATTGTGTGTGTCTGTGTGCGAGTATAGGTTGTCTTTCTGCCTGGTCACACAGGAAGGCTGTGCTTCTCTGGCCTCAGCTCTGAGCTCCAACCCCTCCCATCTGAGAGAGCTGGACCTGAGCTACAATCACCCAGGAGACTCAGGAGTTACGCTGCTCTCTGCTGGACTGGAGGATCCACGCTGGAGACTGGACACTCTCAGGTATGGAGAAGACAGCTCACCACTCAGGGACAATGTCTCCTACAAGGATTCAACCCGCTGCTAGATTAAGTGGTTTTCAAAACGCATGCTGTGTAGAAGGTGATAAGACAGCAGATAATGAATGTGAATGTTTCCATGTTTAAAGACCACATCTGCCCTCACTTTGTTCCCCCCCCTCCCCTCCCCCCCCCCCCCCCTCCCCTCCCCCCCCCCAGTGTGGATCACGGTGGAGTGTGGAGGCTGAAACAAGGTGTAAAGAAGTGTAAGTGTATGTTTAGTTTGATTCATCACAACACACACTAACTATTGAGATGGAAAGTTCATCCACACAGCAGGAGGTGACGTTCATTCAATTAATTCCTACTGGGAATGAAGAGGACGGTTAACATCATGTATCTTACATATATTCATATACTTAAAAATCCCAATCACAATTAATACTGCTTTGTATAAAATCCTATAGGCATTATTATTGAATTATTATTATTGATTAATTATTATTAGTATCGTTATTATTATGAGGCATAATCATATCATAATAATCTTACACTAGCATTAATAACAGTAACTATGTGTGTACTGTACTGTTATTTGTATTATCATTATTGTTATTAGTAGGCATATTTATTAGTATAAATGGTTGTCCATAATTATTACTATAATTGTTGTTATGAAATTATTATTCGTATTGTTACTTCGAGGGAGAGGGAGGGGTGAGAAGTGAGAGGGAGAGAGGAGGGGTGAGGAGAGAGGAGGGAGAGGGAGGGTTGAGGAGAGAGGAGGGAGGGGTGAGGAGAGAGGAGGGAGAGGGAGGGTTGAAGAGAGAGGAGGCAAAGGGAGGGTTTAGGAGAGAGGAGGGAGAGGAGAGGAGAGGTGAGGAGGGAGAGGGAAGGGGAGGGATGATCAGCAGAGTGTTAAACTGGAGCAAATCTAGCATGTTTTGCAAGATTTAATCACTACAGTTAACACAACAACAACAACCAGTCAGTTCTTATCTATCAGCTTTACATGTCGGTGCTTTGGACCAAATGTGGAGCCCCGGGAGATCCTTCTCTCCCTGGGCCTGCGTCCTGTGCCGCTTCACACTTGGTGTGGAAGGTACCGATCCCCAAAAGATCCCATTGACAGGCTCTGAAGAATTCTGCTTGGTGTGCAAAGGCCTTAATCATGTCTTGTTCTCCCGTCAGATGCCTGGGATTTCACACTGGACCCAAACACAGCCCACAGACTACTCTCTCTGTCTAAGGACAACAGAAAGGTGACGTGGGTTAGAGAGGACCAGTCGTATCCTGATCACCCAGAGAGATTTGACTTCCGCAACCAGGTGTTGGGAAGAGAGGGTCTGACTGGCCGCAGTTACTGGGAGGTAGAGTGGGAAGGAGCTGTTAATATAGGAGTGACATACACAGCAATCTCAAGGAAAGGATGGGGTGTTGACAGCTTGCTTGGATGTAGCAAACATTCATGGTGTCTTTATTGTTCTGATGATGGGTACTTTGCCCGTTACAATGGAAATAGAACAGACATAAGTCTCTCCATCTCTGGCTCTTACAGAGTAGGAGTGTATCTGGACCGGCCTGCTGGCACTCTGTCCTTCTACAGAGTGTCAGAAGTAGGAGGGTCCTCAGACACACTGACACACATCCACACCTTCCAGGCCACCTTCACCGAGAACCTCCACCCTGGGTTTGGGTTATGGACGTGTGGTTCCTCAGTATCTCTGTGTTGGTTGTAGGAACACACACACACACATGCACGCATGTACGCACTTACACACACACACACACACACACACATACACACACACACACACACACACATCCACAAACAAACATGCACAGATTCCTGATGAAATGTTTGTTGTTTGTATGACCATATGTTACCTGGATTATCATTTGAAATACAGACATCTGGACCCATGATGTACATGTATTGCATTGCATTGTTTTTAGCAGCTGTTTATGCTCTTATGAGTCTACTTTGACAGTGTAAACAATTTTATACTTTTGTTCATTTAAATACATTTTATTGTGCTTCTGAAAACTATTATAATTGTATTTACACTACAATATTTTGGATAAAGAGTAATTTATTAGAAGAACAACACTTTCATACTAAAGGGCTCTGGTCACAGGTTTTATTTTGATAATCCTAACATAGAACCCGATTTAAAGCAGATTTAATAATATGTTCACTAATATTTTCAGAGGTCAAAGAAACCTGTTTATGATCTGTAATGTTTGGTACTACTATTATTTGAGTCTTTCTGTTTATTGTGTATATGTAAGTGACTCTTGTTGTAGCAAATTAGATAACTCGTGATTGGCTCGAATAAAAGGCTAAGACTAATGGATATCCGTAGTTTATTTATTTCATACGCTGCAGCACATAAAAGACACAGATTCAAAGGCAACTCCACGCAGAGCAGAGTTGTGGAGAAAAAGCGTAACCCTGAATAGAGGAGGGAAGTCCTTTTTATAGAGTGGAGCAAACAACGTCTCAGAAATGACACTAGGTGGCGCCATTTGACTATCTACAAAGGGTTCAATGCACAGTTACAGCCGGACACCTGGTTTGGGGAGAGGATAAACAGTCAAGGCCAGACACAGACATTGGGGAGAGGATATGCAGTCAAGAACAGATACATTGTTTTGGAATAGGAGCTTGCTCTGGAGTTTCTCACATGAGAACAGAGCACAATGCAGGAATACAGGAGAAACAGACAGCTGTGGGGAGGTAGGTAGTTGAAAAGACAGATAGGACACTATAGTGTGCACATCAAAACTAAGTAGTTTAAGCGAGCTGACCTCGGAATGGGGCCTTGAGTCATTTTCCATCACAGGATCCAAAAGGAAACTTCCAACCGCAAAGCGTCACGTTATCAAAAGCAACATTCACGAAGCGCCGTGCAAACATTGGCTTGTAGTGCCAACTGCTACATGGGATGAATGATCCAAACAACAGAGAGCGATATGTCTAGGTCTATGAATGGACTGTACCACTTTGGAGACGGTGAGAGGAACAGGACTGTGTTGAGAAACAAACAGGCTGCTACCTCCGCCATGTCCTACACAACCTATGCTTTTGAATGGGAGTGTTTCTGACTTGGTTCATGCTGGACTGAACCACATCTAAACCAAGGCATTTCACTGTTTTGCTCATAGTAAAGAAGATGTGTCTGTTGAATGATCTATTCAATTCAAGGTGGTGTTGGCGAGAATTGTTTGATTGTGTTATCATTTTTACCCCACCCAAACATACAGTTAGATTGAATTATAATATCAACCTAACTCAAGTGTCCTAGTTGGATAATATCAACCCCACCTGAAGCTAAACTCCAACCTACTACACTTGTGTTTAAATGTCATCACAAGTGTAGTGACAACCAGTGTCTCCACTCCTGTAACTGAGTCATTCAGTCACTCGTGAAAGGATTAATACGTTTTAACAAACCTACCTTGAATAAACTTTTCATTGTGTCTTGTGTTCATTTAGTGGATTTTGTATCTGTTTGGTCTCTATCGTCTGTTCACTTGGTACATATACATGTGATTAAGGAGCAGGTAGGGGTTAGACAGTGTATACAGATACATGTGATTAAGGAGCAGGTAGGGGTTAGACAGAGAACACAGATACATTTGATTAAGGAGCAGGTAGGGGTTAGACAGTGTTTACAGATACATGTGATTAAGTAGCAGGTAGGGGTTAGACAGTGTTTACAGATACATCTGATTAAGGAGCAGGTAGGGGTTAAACAGTGTATACAGATACATGTGATTAAGGAGCAGGTAGGGGTTAGACAGTGTATACAGATACATGTGATTAAGGAGCAGGTAGGGGTTAGACAGTGTATACAGATACATGTGATTAAGGAGCAGGTAGGGGTTAGACAGTGTATACAGATACACGTGATTAAGGAGCAGGTAGGGGTTAGACAGTGTATACAGATAGATGTGATTAAGGAGCAGGTAGGGGTTAGACAGTGAACACAGATACATGTGATTAAGGAGCAGGTAGGGGTTAGACAGTGAACACAGATGCATGTGATTAAGGAGCAGGTAGGGGTTAGACAGTGTATACAGATAGTACATGTGATTAAGGAGCAGGTAGGGGTTAGACAGCGAACACAGATACATGTGATTAAGGAGCAGGTAGGGGTTAGACAGTGTACACAGATACATGTGATTAAGGAGCAGGTAGGGGTTAGGGGGCATCTTGCTCTTTAGGATGCTACAGGTTAGGCTGTGGACTTTGGGGATCAAACCCAGTACAATGGTCATTCACTAAAACTGAACTCCCACTCCTGAGGGAGGACTCTGCTCCCGCTGGAGTGGGAGTTCAGTTGTACAAAATCTATTTTACATTCACAAATGTCGATATGTTTACCTTTGACATGTGAACACATGTTATGTGTATGTACGACAATAATTAACACAACCCTAGATGAGCTAGAAAGGAGAGCAGAGGTATGAGAGAGGAGGAAGAGAAGAGAGGATGGAGAGGAGAGGAGAGCTGACAAGACAAAGTCACGGTACTCACACACACGGGGAGAATCTTTACATGTAGTCACTGTGACCTTTGTGTAAGGTGTAATACATGTTGGGTTGTATGGTGCAGATTAAGTCATTTAATGTTTCATCAACTACAAACTTTTGCAATACTTCAGTGATTTTAAACGTTCCATCAATCTTGAAAAGATCAAAATAGGGGTTTTAGGCAAACTATTTGTCTTTACTACAGAGAGCCTTCTGCCAGGATGCATCACCGCCTGGCATGGGAACTGCTCTGCCCTCAACCTCAAAGCACTGCAGAGGATCGGTCAGCCCAGCGCATCGGAGGATGTGAGCTTCTCTCCATCCAGGACATTTACAACAGACGGTGTGTCAAAAAAGAGGGAGAGAGGGGGGAGGATAGAGTGAGAGAGAGGGAGGGAGAGGGAGAGAAAGGGAGAGAGGGGGAGGATAGAGCGAGAGAGGGAGGGAGAGGGAGAGAGGGGGGAGGATAGAGCGAGAGAGAGGGAGGGAGAGAGGGAGGATAGCGGGAGGGAGAGGGGAGAGAGGGGAGGATCGAGGGAGGGAGAGGGGAGGATAGAGCGAGAGAGAGGGAGGGAGAGGGAGAGAGAGGGATAGGGAGAGAGAGGGGAGGATAGAGTGAGAGAGTGGGAGGGAGAGGGGAGGATAGAGCGAGAGAGGGAGGGAGAGGGAGAGAGGGGGAGGATAGAGCGAGAGAGAGGGAGGGAGAGAGAGGGGAAGATAGCGAGAGGGAGAGGGGAGGATAGAGTGTGTGTGTGTGTGTGTGTGTCTGTGTGTGTGAACTACTAGGTTTACATTGGGCCAGATGTTAGAATACAGCGGTTCTCCTTGTCATACAAAGAGACTATTTTTTCAGTTGTCACGGGATCACCCACCTCTCTCTTTGATACTCCTGGAATAGTTAGGAGGTGTGTGTGTGTGTGTGTGTGTGTGTGTGTGTGTGTGTGTGTGTGTGTGTGTGTGTGTGTGTGTGTGTGTGTGTGTGAGAGAGAGAGAGAGAGAGAGAGAGAGAGAGAGAGAGACAGACAGAGAGAGAATCAAATACATGAAGAATCCAGCCCAACAACAACAATCATAAGGTAAATATGCTGATCTGTTTCAAACTCAAATCTAATTTCTGCACAAAACAGAAAGAAGAGAGAGGCAAAAACAACTTTATTTTAGTATTTTTAAAGCCCATTGCGGTATTCTTGTATATTTATAGGCTACTGTTTGTTAAAACTGTCATTGCTGATATATAGTGTGTGTGTGTGTGTGTGTGTGTGTGTGTGTGTGTGTGTGTGGTGTGTGTGTGTGTGTGTGTGTGTGTGCCTGCCTTTCTGAATACCTGCCTGTAAAGGGTGTTAAAAGAGGAAGAAACACAATAACCCAACCAGATGACTCATTGAAGAGAAATGAAGGAAGAAAAGAACCCCGCCTTATTATGGAAACATAACCCATTACAACACACACACACACACACACACACACACACACACACACACACACACACACACACACGCAGCGCTGCTTGCGCCTCTACTTCCTACTCTGACTGAATCCGCTGTCTGCTGCTCTCATAGCTCTGCTGCTCGTGTGTGCACTGTGCGCGTGCACGCGGGGGAGAGTTCCTGCAGCGATTTATTTATTTTCTTGTTGAATATTGAATCGGGGCTGGGTAAATAGTATGCGGGGAAGCCCCGGAAACCAGAGTCGATCAACGTCAATGAATCCCAGTTACAATCGCAAATAACCACTAAATCAGCACATTGTCTCTCGGTTTGCACCGGCTCTCTTCTAACTCCACAGAGAACACACACCTTCACGGTGCGGGAACGCCCCACAGTCAGAGTGGGAAGTTGAACGGCGGTGAACTGTGTGTCCGTGGGGGCGGAGCCAGGGCTTAGGGGCGGGGCCAGGAGTTAGGGGAGGGGAGGAGAGGACGTGTTGTTCAGGAAACGAAACTTAAGGTTCACAGAAACTCGACGAGGAAGCAGTTCTCTCTTTCAGGAGAAATATAAAACACATTTTGGGACAAATAGTCTGAGAGACAGCAACCACAAATAGGTGAGTAAAACAACACAACTTTAGAACCTTTCTTCCCGTTTTGGAATTCGAAAAAGAATGGAATTGCTCAATACATAAACCTTGTCGTCTGTGTCTAGGAATGGCCTCTGCTACTTCCTGGTCTGAAGAGAACTTTTCATGTGCCATCTGTCTGGATGTGTTCAACAGCCCAGTTTCCACACCATGTGGACACAACTTTTGTAGAACCTGTATTACAAAGTTATGGGATGACCAAGTCCAGTACAAATGTCCTGTTTGCAACGAGCTTTTCAACACTACACCTGATCTACGTGTCAATATCCTCATATCAGAGATGGTTGATCAGTTTAGAAGGTCCATACAAGTAAAAGAGCAGCCTTGTGTTGAACCAGGAGAAGTTCCCTGTGATGTCTGTACTGGGACCCAGCTGAAGGCTGTGAAGTCCTGCCTAGTGTGTTTTATGTCTTACTGCCAAACCCACCTGGAGCCACATCAGAGAGTCGCAGGCCTGAAGAATCATCGGCTGGTCGAGCCTATGGACCGTCTGGAAGACAGGGTGTGTAAGAAACACAATCAACTACTGGAGCTCTTCTGCCAGACTGAACAGGTGTGTGTGTGTCAGTTCTGCACAGAGACAGACCACAAGTCCCATTCTGTTGTACCTCTAAAAGAGGAATATGAAGTGAAGACGGCCCAGCTGGGGAAGATGGAGACTAAAGTTCAGCTGATGATCCAGGAGAAAAAACTAAAGATTAAGGAGATTAAAGACACAGCGGACCGCAGAAAAGCAGACGCAGACAGAGAGATAGCTGATGGTGTGCAGGTCTTCACTGCTCTGAAGCGCTCTATTGAAAAGTGGCAGGATGATCATAACCAAACGGTTAAAGAGAGACTGAAATCCACAGAGAAAGAGGCTGAAGACCTCATCAAAGAGCTGGAGCAGGAAATAAAATATCTGACCAATAAAAGCTCAGAGGTGAAGCAGCTCTCACACACTGAAGACCACCTCCACTTCCTCCAGACCTTCAGATCCCTGAAGAATCCTCCACCCATCAGGGACTGGACAACGGTGGAGGTCCGTCCTCCGTCATACGTAGGGACCTTGAGGAGAGCCCTGGATCAGCTGGAGGAGACACTGGACATGGAGATGAAGAAGCTGCGTGATGATGCTGAACTGAAGAGGGTCCAGCAGTATGAAGTAGATGTGACTCTGGATCCTGATACAACTCATCCCCATCTCATCCTGTCTGAGGATGGGAAACAAGTCCATGATGGAGATGTAGGGAAGACACTCCCAGACAACCCTAAGAGATTTACACGGTATCTATTTGTTCTCGCGAGGCAGAGCTTCTCCTCAGGGAGATTTTACTTTGAGGTCCATATTAAAGACAAGACTGCATGGGTTTTAGGAGTGGCCAGAGAGTCCATTAACAGAAAAGATGTGATCAGTTTGACCCCTAAGAATGGCTCCTGGACTCTTTTCTTAGACAACGATCGGTTGATATTTAGTGATAACCCTGCTGTCCATCTCCCTCTGAGAGCTGGGCTCAAGAAGGTGGGGGTGTTTGTTGATTATGATGAGGGTCTGGTCTCCTTCTATGATGTGGAAGCCAGGGTTCATATCTACTCTGCTACTGGCTGCACCTTTAGTGAGCCTCTCTATCCAATCCTCTGCCCAGATATTTGTGATGCAGGTAAAAACTCTTCCCCCCTGATCATCTCACCTGTCAATCAAACAGACTAGGACCTTTTGTTTGATAATCAAAATAATCAAACGATTAAAACCACTAATGTTGTTTCCTGCATGGGAATCTCTACTATTTTTATCTAAGAGAACTGCATTAATTTTGTACTGCTGTCATTTAACAAGGATACATTCATTAAGAAAATAACCCTGAAAATTTACAGTTTTCTTTAACAAAACGTTTTTATTAGTCTATACCTCTGAATTATGAATGACAACATAATAAAACGTTTGTACACTTTTTATTTTGTACTCATGTTTCATGATTGAGAATATCTGCTATGTGAGATCTGAGAGAACTGCATTAATGTATATAATGTATAATCTGCTGTCTTTTAACAACGATCAATTCGTTAAGAAAATAACCCTTACTAATATAAAATGTAACCCATTAGAAATTCTTAAATTACACTCTATTGTTCAAGTGTAATGCTATAAAATTTTAAACGGTTGCAGTTGTTTAGAACAAGTTTGGATGATTAGTTTGTATAACATAATCTGTAGTTTTTTTAAACAGTTTATATTTCTGAATCATGAATGACAACATAATGAAATGTTTGTGAACTTTTCTGATTTCAACAATAAATTGCAAAAAATTGAATGGGTCATTCTCATTGGAATAAGTACATCATCAGTACAATATGTATTCAGTGGAATAGATACATTCTCAGTAAAATATGTATTCAGTGTAATACATTATCAATGCAATAGGTACATTCTCAGTACAATATGTAGTGGAATATGTCAATTTTCAGTGGAATAGGTACTTTCTCAGTACAATATGTATTAAGTAGATTAGGCACATTATCAGGGGGATAATGCTTTTTAAATTTGTTGCCTAAAAACCCTATTTTACACATTATGGGATTCATGGAAGGATTAAAATCACTGATCGATTGCACAAGTTTGTAGCTGATGAGCCAGTCAATGACTTAATGTCCACCATACAACAACCCAACATGTGTTACACCTTACACAAAGGTCACAGTGACTACATGCAAAGATTCACCCCATGTGTGTGAGTACTGTGACTTTGTCTTGACAGCTCTCCTCTCCTCTCCATCCTCTCATCTTAGTTTCTCCTCTCTACTTCCTCTCCCTTCTCTTCCTCCTCTCTGCTATCTCTGCTCTCCTTTCTAGCTAATCTAGGATTATGTTCATTCTTGTCATGCATAAACATTGTGTACACATTACAACAGTAAGCATATTTTGATTTGCTTAGTAAAATGTTGTTAAGTACTTTAACTATAATTTAGGTATCCCATAATTAAAATAAATTGGCAAAGATTGGTCCATGACAGCTTATGAGTTTACAAGCAAATATCATGGATGTTAGAAATCAAACAATGATCCCGCACACACACACACACACACACACACACACACACACACACACACACACACACACACACACACACACACACACACACACACACCTCCTAACTATTCCAGCAGTACCAAAAAGAGAGGTGGGCGATCCCGTGACTTCTGAAAAAATAGTTAAATGAAACGTTACGAAACAAAACCTAAACTCTACGAGGTCTTTAGGAGAACTACTGTTTTCTAACATCTGGCCCAATGTAGGACTAGTAGTTAGTTAGTTTGAGCTCGCCACTGAGCCTCTCTCTTATGTTGGTAGTTAGTAGCTTTCATAAACGGCCTCACATCTTACTATTAGGTCATTTATCAGACGCATTCATCCAAAGCTACTTACAGTGAATACAGATACACATAGGCGCTGGAAGTATGTCGCTGAGGGTGCTGCAGCACCCCCTGTTGGCTGAGAGGGAAATAATATTGGAAATAATAATGTTGTTTTTAAATAAGTTTTGATTGATATATTATAGAAAATACTTTTCTTAAGGCTGAGTAGCAGCTGGTCCTAAAATATATTTACTGAGTTGGTTGAGTGGTAGTAGGTCCTATAGACCCATCCTGCTAGTTTGAGTCAATTGTTATGCATTGCTAGGGTAACGTTGTCTTTATTATGGAGAACATGTTTTTTTTATGGCTGATTGATGAATTGATGAATTTTGGGATGAATTATACAGGATAGCCATTTGTGTATTTAAGGTTTTATGATGTACACTGTATATAGACTCATGTTTAAATGATTGAATTGGATGATATTTTGTACCACATATGTACTGTTTTCTGATGTCCCATCCCGTCTCCCCTTGCGTGCTCACATAGGTACATGTGCACACACACATGCACACACACACACACACACACACACACACACACACACACGCACACACACACGCACACACACACACACACACACACACACACACAAACTAGTGGAGCGAATGGCATGTCGCGGTGGAGGGCCTTTATGAGAAATGGCTTTGCGTTATTTAATACAGCCACGTTTTGAAGACGTGCTGCTGCCTGTCCCTAATCCATTGCACTATTGCTCTTCTTCTTCTTATAAATATTACTGCTGCTGTTCTATTTTTATACTTTTTTCTATTTGTTTAAATGATATTGTGTTTTATAGATATTATAACTTCTTTCTGCTGCTAGGCCGAGGAGCCAGAACAAAATAATTGTACTGCTGTCTACTTGTCTATGACATGTGACAATAAAGAATCTTGAATCTAGAATCGCAATCTGAGACGGCACTGCATCACTGTATGGAACATATCCAGTGGGTTCAGAGGTCAAATCAAAGTGCAGAGCGTCTGAATTACCAAGAGGGGAGCTATAATGGTTCTGTTGGACCGGTTCTGTTCGGAACAAGAGGAGTACCATACGCTGTTGCATGGATTCTTGGTAAAGAAAAGAAACCCTTCAGATTCTGAAACCCTAAACCCTCTGAATACTGAATGACACCATGTTACATTGTTTGAACACTGTACTGATTTTAATAAAAGACAAAAAGGTGGGTGTGTGTGTTGCTGAATACCTGCCTGTAAAGGGTGTAACAAGAGGAAGAAACACAAGAATCCAACCCAACCAGATGACTCATCGAAGGGAAATCAAGAAAATAACCCTGCCTATTAAAGAAACATAACCCATTATAAATTATTATATTGCACATACTATACAGTTAACTGTCTGTTTTCTCAACCCCTTTTATAACATTTGATGCTATAGCATTAACAGTTGCAGTCACGTAGAAATGTTTATTGGATCTGTTTTGATAACATAATAATCCTGACTATATTTCTTTAAGTTTCTGCTTCTGAATAATGAATGACATCACGTTACAATGTTTGCACACTTTACTGATTTTAATAAAGAAAGACTGTGTGGGGTGGGGGGAGAAAAAGGAGGAGGAGGAGGAGGAGGAGTAACACACAAGAGGTCTCTCTCCTCCTAAGGATGCTAGGAGGCCAGGAGGTGCAGGGGGAGCACACATGGATAATAATAACATGACAAGGAGTTCAAACAGTCCCACAAGAAGACTAAAGTCTCCATGAATAGAGTCGAGGAGTGGCTGATGAAATAATGACAGATCAACAATAAACAGTAACAAGGTCCATAGCTACACTCCACCTAGGTGGCTTTAACTGGGCTCCTCCAGACAAGGACGCAGAGTGGTGATGTTGGAAAACCGGTTTATTGTACACGTTTGTAGACAATGCTACATGGCCTGGTGCTCTATGTTGCTATGCAGCAGATCTCCCTGAGTGTGTGTGGTGGTGGCTGGTTTAACCTGTGCACACTGATTACTCAATGCACAACAGGTGTGCAGCCTCACCCAGCCCCAGAGTCCAGTCAGTCTGACCCGGGCCAGGTGAGGCTGCTTAAACCAGCCATCATCCACACACACTCCCACTAACAGTAAATATTGTCATCAGATTCATCAGTACATAATAAAACAATATGAAAAATAAAGCAAACAATTTATACACATAACACGACAAAGAGGTAAAAACATCCCTTTATTTTAGTATTATTTGTAAAGCCCATTGCAGTATTATTGTATAGTGGTAGGCTACTGCTAGTTTTTAAAACTGTCTCTAACATTGCTTATAATGTGTGTGTGTGTGTGTTTGTCTTTCTGAATACCTGCCTGTAAAGGGTTTAACAAGAGGAAGAAACACAATAACCCAACCAGATGACTCATTGAAAAGAAATGAAAGAAGAAAATAACCCTGCTATTATAGAAACATAACCCAATACAAAACACACACACACACACACACACACAGATCATCATTGTCTGTTATCAATCAGAAGCATATAGCCCCCCCTCCCTTTTATGAGTCAAACCACGTCAGTCCTGTAACTACAAACACAAAACTATAATGACCATCATCTTTATCAAAAGAGGACATTCGTTGGAACACATATTCACTCAACATTCCTTGTCGTTTCTACATGACTTTATTCAACTTAATAAAGTCAGGAGAACGCCTAACAGAAATGTCTAGGATGAGATCAGCCAATAGAATGGCCTCAATGTTTTCAGAGGAATGAGGACCACCGTTTAGCGCCTTGTTCCCCTGATAGAAACAAAACGTACAGAAACATAACACAAACTAAATCAACAAGTAGTCCAGCGTTCTGTCTGTGGCCGTTGACCGGCACGCCCAACAGGAAGTCGCCCAATGACGTTCCGTTCCGACCTTTATGAAACAGAAGACGAGAACAACCGAAGTTCCACATTCAATGAGCTAGCTTTGGTTAAGTACACACACCATCGCAGCTGTGTGTGTATGTGAGTGTGTGTGTATGTGTGTGAGTGTGTGTTAGTGTGAGTGTGTGAGTGAGTGAGAGTGTGTATGTGTTTGTGTATGTGTGTGTGTTTGTATGTGAGTGTGTGAGTGAGTGTGTGTATGTGTGTGTGTTTGTGTGAGTGTGTGAGTGTGAGTGTGTGTGTGAGTGTGTGTGTGTGTGTGTGTGTGTAGGAGGAGGAGGAAGGTGGAGCGGGTGGAGGACAGGTCCTTGGTGAGGTCGGGGGTGTAGTTGACCCCGGCCGAGCACGCGTTGTTGGGCTTCTTGGAGAGCATCATGGGGGCCCGCTTCTGTGGTGGAGGGGGGAGGAGGGGGGTGGAGGAGGAGGAGGGAGGAGCTGGAGGAGGAGGAAGGAGTGGAGGAGGATGAGGGAGGAGTTGGAGAAGGTGGTGAGTGAGGGGGCGGGGGAAGAGGAGGACGAGGTAGGAGGAGGAGGAAGTAGAAGGAGGTGGTGAGGGAGGGCGGGGGAAGAGGAGGACGAGGGAGGAAGAGGGGAAGAGGAGGAGGAGGAGGAGGAGGGAAGGAGGAGGAGGGAAGGAGGAGGAGGGGAAGAGGAGGACGAGGGAGGAGGACGAGGAAGTAGAAGGAGGTGGTGAGGGAGGGCGGGGGAAGAGGAGGACGAGGGAGGAGGAGGAGGAAGTAGAAGGAGGTGGTGAGGGAGGGCGGGGGAAGAGGAGGACGAGGGAGGAGGAAGGGAAGAGGAGGAGGAGGAGGAGGAAGGGGGAGATGCACACTCCCAACCGTCCAGCAGACATGAAAGCGCTGCGACCCTCGGCTCATGTCCCAGGTGGAACCACTGGGAGGCTCCCACCAAGCCATGCCTTGTCCCTCCTCAGGGCTAACACCTGAAGCCTTGGCAGGAGCTTCCTCCAGGCTGCTGTGGCAACGCAACCCTGCTGTGGTCAGAGACGCCGCATCAAGTAGAGGTCATGCCTTCAAGAAGAGGATGAAGAAACACCTCGTCTGCATGGGTCTGCAATCCTAAACGTAAGGACCTCAACAAAGTAGTCATCAATATATTCCTGAGTAGCTGTGGATCAGTGATGGGTGCTCTGAAATGTGTTCATGAAGCTTGTATCTGCAAAAGCATGCAAGAATAATAAAAAAGTAGGAAAGGGTTAGTTTAATCAATTTTTATTCGTTTTCAACTGAGTTCACTGTAAGACGCTTATTGATACAAGCGTTTAATAAATGACTCACTATAAATTGTTCTGACGACAGATGGTGACGCCTGCCCAAAGAAACAAATGAAAAACAACAACACAGAATGAAACAGGGTCTAGAGTTCAAATGTGTCTCTTTCTGTCAAGTTACCTCAGTGTGGGGCCCCATCTAAAGGTAAGGCCACACTGCCTGATTTTAATTGTTATCAAAATGAACCCAAACGACTACTTCCTGTAGTTGTTTGCAATTTGATATCATTAAATGTATAAAAAAACCTGAACAAGAGGAGAGGGGACAGAGAGATGGAGAGAGATATGAACTTTAACTGAACATTAAGATTGGAAGACACAGGCCCAATGCTGTTGACACAGAGACATCGATGACAGTCACCTTCACTGTAGGAGAGAGGGAGGGAGAGAGAGGGAGAGAGAGAGGGGAGGGTAGAGCTAGAGCTAGAGAGAGAAAGGGAGAGGAGGAGAGAGAGGGGAGGATAGAGAGAGAAAGGGAGAGAGGGAAGCTGGGAAAGAGCGACAGGGAGAAAGAGGGAGATGAGGGAACGAGAATGAGGGAGAGTGTAACTATTCTACTGAATACATATTGTAGAGAATGTACCTATTCTACTGATTAAATATTGTAGAGTCCGTAGCTATTTCACAGAAAATTACCCCATTTTACTTTTTGTAAATTTTTATTGAAATATAAAGTGTATACATTTTTTATTTTGTTGTCATTTATAATTCAGAAATATAAACTAATATATTTTTTACATTTTCTACTTGCTGCAAATGTTTACAATTTTATATTGTTAAATGTATACAAAACATTCAGCAGAAATTAGACATTGATCAATATAGAATATGTAATCTAATCTTGTATCATGGGTTATATTTTACAAGTCAGGGTTATTTTCCAAATTAATTGTTAAATTACAGCAGCACAACATGAATGCAGTTCTCTCAGATCAACATAGTAGATATTATAATTCTTGAAACAACATTAGTGGTTTTGGTCGTTTGATTATTTAATTATCAAACAAAAGGTCCTATTGTGTTTGATTGACAGGTGAGATGATCAGAGGGGCAGAGTTTTTACCTGCATAATTATAGAGACCTGGGCAGAGGAATGGATAGAGAGGCTCACTAAAGGTGCAGCCAGTAGCAGAGTAAATATGAACCCTGGCTTCCACATCATAGAAGGAAACCAGAACCTCATCATAATCAACAAACACCCCCACCTTCTGGAGCTCAGCTCTCAGAGGGAGACGGACAGCAGGGTTATCTTTAAAGACCAACCCATCGTTATCTAAGTAAAGAGTCCAGTAACCTGTCTCAGGGCTCAATATGATCACACCTTTTCTGTTGATGGACTCTCTGGCCACTCCTAAACGCCATGCAGTCTTGTCTTTAACCTGGACCTCAAAGTAAAATCTCCCTGAGGAGAAGCTCTGCCTTGTGAGTATATATATTTTCTTTGTAAATATCTTAGGGTTGTCTGGGAGTTTCTTCACTACTCCTCCATAATGTACTTGTTTCCCATCCTCAGACAGGATGAGACAGGGATGAGCTGTATCAGGATCCAGAGTCACATCTACTTCATACTGCTGGACCCTCTTCAGTTCAGCAGCATCACACAGCTTCTTCATCTCCATGTTCAGTGTCTCCTCCAGCTGATCCAGGGAACTCCTCAAGGTCCCTACGTATGACGGAGGACTGACCTTCACTGTCGTCCAGTCCCTGATGGGTGGAGGATTCTTCAGGGATCTGAAGGTCTGGAGGAAGTGGAGGTGGTCTTTAGTGTGTGAGAGCTGCTTCACCTCTGAACTTCTAATGGTTAGATCTTCTATTTCCTGCTCCAGCTCTTTGATTAGGTCTTCAACTTCTTTCTCTGTGGATTTCAGTCTCTCTTTAACCGTTTGGTTGAACTCATCCTGCCACTTTTCAATAGAGCGCTTCAGAGCAGTGAGGACCTGCACACCATCGGCTATCTCTCTGTCTGCGTCTTTCTTGCTCAATTCAACTGTGTCTTTGATCTCCTTAATCTTCAGTTTTCTCTCCTGGATCATCTGCTGAACATCAGTCTCTGTCTTCTCCAGCTGGGCCGTCTTCACTTCATATTCCTCCTTTAGAGGTACAACAGGATGGGACTTGTGGTCTGTCTCTGTGCAGATCTGACACACACACACCTGTTCAGTCTGGCAGAAGAGCTCCAGAAGTCGGTCGTGTTTCTTACACATCCTGTCTTCCAGACGGCCCATAGGCTCGACAAGCCGATGTTTCTTCAGGCCTGCGACTCTCTGATGTGGCTCCAGGTGGGTTTGGCAGTAAGAGGTAAAACACACTAGGCAGGACTTCACAGCCTTCAGCTGGGTCCCAGTACAGACGTCACAGGGAACTTCTCCTGGTTCAAAACAAGGCTGCTCTTTGACTCGTACAGAACTTCTAAACTGATCAACCATCTCTGATATGAAGGCATTGACCTGTAAATCAGGTCTTGTCTGGAACAGCTTGCTGCAAACAGGACATTTATACTGGACTTGGCCATCCCAGCATGTTGTAATACAGGTTCTGCAGAAGTTGTGTCCACATGGTGTGGTGACTGGGCTGTTGAGCACATCCAGACAGATGGAACATGAAAAGATATCCTTAGACCAGGAAGAGTTGGACGCCATTCCTAGAAAAGAAATATGAAAATTAAATTACCATTTTAACTATATGTTATATACATGTAATAATGTGTTAATATTCATAAATGTGTTGTTATTTCAAGCAAAGCTCTTGAGCCAACAGGTCGGTACAACAGCACTGAACATAAAACACACTGGTCACTATGGACTCTCACACCGCTACCACCGCGAATGAAGGAGCCAACTGCACTCACACAAAGGGAAGATTCTAACGCCACTACTACTCTGATCCATACTGCTTATCCAGCCGCTACTTTAACGCTACTCTTATCGCTTCTTTTAGAAGAAGACAAGTTAAGAACAAGACATCTTTCTTCAACAGCAAACCCTTACACAGGTTTTGAATATATAACTATTATAGACTCTATACTATTGAGAAATTTTAACGTGATACAAACAAAAAGAAATCAATAAACAAGAGAAAAGAAAAGACAGTGGCATAGAGCAACAGGGATGGGGTCTGCATCAGTGGCGGCTGGTGAAAAATATTCTCGGTGGGGCTGTGCCATACTTTTTTTTTCCTGTAACCATCGCGATATATTTTAACACAAACTGCAGGACAGCAGTGCTCAGTGAAACATTCAGTAATTATTTAATGCCAATATTAAAAAGTTGAGGCATTCTTACACAAAAACATATTACACAAACCCAAGCCTTTCATTTGCATTTAAAGTGAACTTTTCACCATTGGTAGTAAACAGGCAACGCAACAGGCATGCTGTCAGAACAGAGTGGAAAGTGGACAATAACATGAAATTATTATAAAGTTTATAGGAAATCTTACACTGTATAAAAGGATGTATAATATAGAAATGGATATCAAGTGGATGAACTCAAACCTTTGACTGGAAGAATAGCATACAGTATTTTATGATCATACTAAATGTGACTAATTGTTAATGTGCTCCAGAACTGCAACAATTAATTGATACAAAACAACATATATACAGTAATATTAGCAAAGACACTATTAAGACTTTCTAGAGTACCATATATAACTGGATTTTTTATGCTAAGCCAGGTCAACTATATACAAAGAAACATGCGGCCAGAGCTGCTCTGTGTGTGTGTGTCTGTCATCTTATTTGTACAGGAATTTTGCCCGTCTGTCCTTCTGAGTGGCAAACCTCTCAATGACCCTTTGATTAAAGTCAGGAATGTCCCTGACAAGTTTCTTCTCCATGGAGAGCATGGCCAGAGCGTTCAGGCGATCCTGTGTCATGCTGTTTCTCAGGAAGGTCTTGATCCTTTTCAGTGTAGAGAAGCACCTTTCTGACTCAGCAGTTGTCATGGGTGTGGTGATGAGGATCTTGAGGAGGGTGGCAGTCTCTGTGAAAGTGCTCTGAAGGTTGTTCTCCATGAAGAACTGGTACAGGGGCACTGCACCACTACAAGCCTTGAACTCACTGTTCTCATAGATGAGGGACAGTTCGGTTTTGAGCTTGGCCTTGTTCAACATGGGGTACGCCTCCACGGTTGTTTCAAGCGCTGTATCGGGGAACTTCACACTGTGTTGTGGGAACAACTCTCCGTGCAATAGTGTTGCGCTGATGAGGTGCTGGGTGAAGGAGAACCTCTCTTTGGCATGACTCAGGATGGTATCACATACCTGTAAAAGATACATCATCAGCTTTAATTTGCAATTAAGCTATTTTGATGCAAGTGATCCTGACTGACACATGCCTATGTCCAACTCAAGTATATGATTACCAAGGTGCTGATTGTTCAGGGTTTTGGCTACATACTACCAGGCCTGAAAAAAGTTCTAGGGGGAAACACTGACAATTACATCACAACTTACCTCTATAGCCAACCTCTGTTGTTCTCCTGGTCCCAGCATCCTCCGTCGCTTGATGGGCTGTTGCTGCTCGTCAGATGCGCTGTCCCCACACAAAGAGGGAATTGAGGCCCTGGGTCCAAAAAATAAAGTTTAATTTGATAACTTGCAATCAGACTTCTTAACTCACTGTAATTCCCCCTCAACACACAATCAGTGACTTTTATATATATATATATATATATATATATATATATATATATATATATATATATATATATATATATATATATATATAGACAGACAGATAGATAGATGTGTGTATATACACACAAACTATGTCTAGTAACTGCTTTTAAACTGTGATGTACATAATTAACTGATGTTATTACGTTTTAAAGCCTTTTTCTATTACATTTGTGAGAGGGATGCAACATCATTTTGTTCTGCTGTGCACTTAGCAATAAAGTTAATCTTCAATAACAACTAGGCCTCTTCTAGAAATTGACCGGGTGGACACCTGAATAATTATTACAAACTGTGTAGTACTTTCCTGCATTATTATCAACGTCTGATTGTGTCTTCTCTTTCCTTTTAAAATACTACAACAAATATAATTGTGACGGCTCTATGATAATCACTCACTTTGATGACCAGACACATTTAGGCTTTTAAACTGTTGTAAGTGAACTATTCATCTTTCTAACAACATCTTTATCAGCCAATAGTAAATATAGTTATTTACCTGATTGTTAGCATGCTGTCTGTGAACCTCTGGACAAGTGCTTTAATGAAGACAGGGTCGATGTTCCTCTTCTGCAGCTGGCTGAAAAGCATGTCCACATTTGGCATGATCTTGTGGAACAGTGCCAGGAAAAAACAGAAAGCCTCGTCTTCGAGCATCCTCACAAAGCCCCCCGCCTCTCTGACAGTCGGGGCATCAAAGTTCCCAGAGTCTCTGATGGTCTGGAAACACGTTAGGAGGTCATCCCTGTACTCGTACACAGTGTTTACAGCGCGACTGTGGAAGTTCCACCGTGTTGTAGAGGCTCTGGGGAGTCTATGCGCAACCACTTCGTCAAGCACGGTGGTTCGCTTGGGAGACCTGGAGAAGAAAGCAGAAAATCCTGCAAGGTCGGAAAAGAAAGTGCCGATCCTGGGGATGCGTGAAGTAGCCTGCTGCATGATGAGGTTCAGCTGATGTGCATAGCAGTGGACGTAGTGCGCATTTTCGTACACATCCACTATTTTACGCTGCACTCCGCCGGTGGCTCCCCTCATCACACTTGCTCCGTCGTAAGCCTGGGCAATAAGTTTGGCCTTTTGTCCATGTGAGAGTATGGTGCTGAGCCTCTCCAGCAGCGCTGTAGCGATGGTGTCGGCGGTTGCGTTCTCGATCAAAATGAACTCGAAAAAACGCTCTTGGACGTTACTTTTAGCATCGATGTAGCGTATCACAAGCACCAACTGGCAGTGGGTGGAAGCGTCAGTCGTCTCGTCAGCTTGAATGGCGATAAAATCAGCACTCTTTACTTCCTCCAGGATGTAATCCTTAAGCACTGACAGCATACAGTCCAACAGCTCGTTCTGTATCGTCTTTGACGTGCCCTTAAAAACGGTAGCTGTCTTCAGGTGCTCCTCCAGCACACTGTCGAGGGAGGCAACAAAATCCACTAAGCCCCGGAAAATGCCGGGGTTGTCCGAGGAGTCAGTCTCCTCGTGCCCACGCAAGGCCAACTCAAAAGCCCCACAGAACTTCACACAATCGATAATTTTGGATGGAAAGTGCCTGTTTTTATCCACCTCCTCATTGTGTTTCCTCACCGCAATCCTGTGGCCGTCATCCAGCTGCGTAGCAATGTTCACCCTTCCTAATACAGCTAGCTTTACAGAGTTGTCCATGTGTGCCCTGGTGTTCTCATGTTTCTTTACCTTCTCTGACAGGTGCTTCATATCCCTCACTCCGGTACCTGTCCATGCTGAATCTGACCCCGTCGTTTTAAAAAGCAAGCACGGAAAGCAAAATAAAGCATTAGCATCAGTGCACCCAGCTAGCCAAGCCTTCCTGGTGTACCAGCTACGGGAGAAGCCGCGCATATACTGCTTCCCTTTCTCACTAGCCTGCTGTCTGATTGAGAGGTCAGGTTGATCTGGGCCCAGCTCTTTCACCCGAACTTTCTCTGACAAAGTTCTCCTCTCAAACGGATCTTGGAGGAGAGATTTCACCGAGTTAGGGTTGGGTCTTGGAGGAGTAACGTTTGCGCTCGCCATTGTCGTCTAGTAAAAATGGCGCCACTGGAGCCCGGTCCTTATTTTATCAGGGGCGAGCTTGGGGCGATAAAATAATCGCCCTCCTTGGATTCGATTTAAGATCGCTGATTGGCTACATTTTATGTCATACATTCATATCTTAAATTAGCAATTGGCTTAACTGCTACGTAGACCCGCCTCCTCGGGGCACTTTCTGTATCGCCCAGAGCTGACGAGGCGTTTGACAGGCAGAGGAAAGGTTGCGAATATGATTTTCTATCATATCTTACACATATTACTGTGTGCATTCCATATTTCAAACACACAAATATTGACATACTGATGTTTTTATTATTATTATTATTTTTTTTATTTTTATTTTATTATTTTATTATTTTATTTTTAATTATTTTATTTAAGGGGGCGGCGCCCTAGCGCCCTCTATCGGCCAGCCGCCACTGTCTCCAGAGTTCAAATCTATAAAAGCTATGAGAATTGGAGAAGCTTGTTGTCACTACACTGCGACTTGCATTTCAACACCATTAAGTTGGTGTTCAGCGTTGGGTGGAGGTGTGTGAAGTGTAGAGGACAGGTGCAGCGATGCACAGCCTTTCATCTTTTAGTTTCTTGCACATTGCACATTTTGTGCAATGTGCACAACAATGTACAAAGTGCTCAAATACGAGTGTTCATGCAAACCAGATGCTAATCTGTGTTTAAAGTTGGGAGCCACAGGTTGTTATGAAACATCCGTGGTTAGGGGAGGACAGGAAGTCTGGTTCAGGAATTTAAAGTAAAAAATAATGTTTTGCGCACACACACACACACACACACACACACACACACACACACACACACACACGCAGCGCTGCTTGCGCCTCTACTTCCTACTCTGACTGAATCCGCTGTCTGCTGCTCTCATAGCTCTGCTGCTCGTGTGTGCACTGTGCGCGTGCACGCGTGGGAGAGTTCCTGCAGCGAGCGTAGCGGCAGTGAACAGATCTTTCATTTATTTTCTTGTTGAATATTGGATCGGGGCTGGATAAATATTATGCGGGGAAGCCCCGGAAACCAGGGTCAATGAACGCCAATGAATCCCAGTTACAGTCGCAAATAACCACTACATCACCACAGTGTCTCTCGGTTTGCACCGGCTCTCTTCTAACTCCACAGAGAAGAGGAGAACACACATCAACGCATTTGAAGGAGCCTTCACGGTGCGGGAACGCCCCACAGTCAGAGTGGGAAGATGAACGGCGGTGAAATGTGTGTCCGTTGGGGCGGAGCCAGAACTTAGGGGCGGGGCCAGGAGTTAGGGGAGGGGAGGAGAGGACGTGTTGATCAGGAAACGAAACTTAACGTTCACAGAAACTCGACGAGGAAGCAGTTCTCTCTTTCAGGAGAAATATAAAACACATTTTGGGACAAATAGTCTGACAGACAGCAACCACAAATAGGTGAGTAAAACAACACAACTTTAGAACCTCTTCCCTTTTTGGAATTCGAAAAAGAATGGAATTGCTCAATACATAAACCTTGTTGTCTGTGTCTAGGAATGGCCTCTGCTACTTCCTGGTCTGAAGAGAACTTTTCATGTCCCATCTGTCTGGATGTGTTCAGCAGCCCAGTTTCCACACCATGTGGACACAACTTCTGCTGAACCTGTATTACAAAGTTCTGGGATGACCATGTCCACTACAAATGTCCTGTTTGCAATGAGCTTTTCCAGACAAGACCTGATTTACAGGTCAACACCCTCTTTTCAGAGATGATTGATCAGTTTAGAAGTTCTGTACGAGTTAAAGAGCAGCCTTGTGTTGAACCAGGATAAATTCCCTGTGACGTCTGTACTGGGACCCAGCTGAAGGCTGTGAAGTCCTGCCTAGTGTGTTTTACCTCTTACTGCTAAACCCACCTGGAGCCACATCAGAGAGTCGCAGGCCTGAAGAAACATCGGCTGGTCGAGCCTATGGACCGTCTGGAAGACAGGATGTGTAAGAAACACGACCGACTTCTGGAGCTCTTCTGCCAGACTGAGCAGGTGTGTGTGTGTCAGTTATGCACAGAGACAGACCACAAGTCCCATCCCGTTGTACCTCTAAAGGAGGAATATGAAGTAGAAATGGCCCAGCTGAGGAAGATGGAGTCTGAAGTTCAGCAGATGATCCAGGAGAGACAACAAAAGATCCAGGAGATCAAAGACACAGTAGATCGCAGCAAAGCAGACGCAGACAGAGAGATAGCTGATGGTGTGCAGGTCCTCACTGCTCTGAAGCGCTCTATTGAAAAGTGGCAGAATGATTTCAACCAAACGGTTAAAGAGAGACTGCAATCCACAGAGAAAGAAGCTGAAGACCTCATCAAAGAACTGAAGCAGGAAATAGAAGATCTGACCAATAGAAGATCAGAGGTGAAGCAGCTCTCACACACTGAAGACCACCTCCACTTCCTCCAGACCTTCAGATCCCTGAAGAATCCTCCACCCACCAGGGACTGGACAACGGTGGAGGTCCGTCCTCCGTCATACGTGGGGACCTTGAGGAGATCCCTGGATCAGCTGGAGGAGACACTGGATATGGAGATGAAGAAGCTGTGTGATGCTGCTGAACTGAAGAGGGTTCAGCAGTATGAAGTAGATGTGACTCTGGATCCTGATACAGCTTATCCCAGTCTCATCCTGTCTGAGGATGGGAAACAAGTACATCATGGAGGTGTATGGAAGACACTCCCAGACAACCCTAAGAGATTTACACAGAAGCTAAATGTTCTCACGCGGCAGAGCTTCTCCTCAGGAAGATTTTACTTTGAGGTCCAGGTTAAAGACAAGACTGAATGGTGTTTAGGAGTGGTCAGAGAGTCCATCGGCAGAAACGGTGGGATCAAACCAATCCCTAAGAATGGTTACTGGACTTTTTTATTCAACAAGGAAGGTTTGGTATTTAGAGGTAACCCTGATGTCCGTCTCCCTCTGAGAGCTGAGCTCCAGAAGGTGGGGGTGTTTGTTGATTATGATGAGGGTCTGGTCTCCTTCTATGATGTGGAAGCCAGGGTTCATATCTACTCTGCTACTGGCTGCACCTTTAGTGAGCTTCTCTATCCATTCCTCAATCCAGGGATCTATGTTTATAAAGGTAAAAACTCTGCCCCCCTGATCATCTCACCTGTCAATCAAACAGACTAGGACCTTTGTTTGATAGTAAAATAATCAAACGACCAAAACCACTGATGTTGTTTCCTGCATGGGAATCTCTACTATGTTGATCTGAGAGAACTGCATTAATGTTGTACTGCTTTCATTTGACAAGAAGGAATTCATTCGGAAAAGAACCCTGACTATTGTAAAATATAACCCATGATACATGATTCGATTACATATACTATATTGATCAATATCTGATTACTGCTGAATGTTTTTTATACATTTAACAATATGAAATTGAGAAACATTTACAGGTGCATGTTAAAAATCTCTAGTTTCTTAAACAAAAAGAAGATATTAGTTTATGCTTCTGAAAAATGAATGACAACAATCAAATGTTTGTACACTTATTTTTTCAATAAAAATGTACAAAAGGTAGAATGGGGTCATTTTCTGTGGAATAGGTACCTTCTCTACAATAATTACTCAGTAGAATAGGTACATTCTCAGTACAATATGTATTCAGTAGAATAGGTACGTTCTCTACAATATGTATTCAGTAGAATAGGTACATTCTCAGTACAATATGTATTCAGTAGAATAGGTACATTCTCAGTACAATATGCATTCAGTAGAATAGGTACATTCTCCTTCGCTCTCTCCCCCTCCTTCCCTCATTCTCTTCCCCTCCTCTCACTCCCTCCCTTCCTCTCTCCTTCCCTCTCAGTGTCTCTTCTCTCTACCTATTTTCCCCTCCCTTTCCCTCTCTCCCTCTCTCTCTCCCACCTTCCCTCTTCCCCCCTCCCTCCCTCTCCCTCCCTCTCTCCTACAGTGAAGCTGACTGTCATCGATGTCTCTGTGTCAACATCATTGGGCCTGTGTGTCACTCCGTCCACTGCCGCCACCTAGCGGCCGCCGGCTGCCACTTCTCCACGTGCTTCTGTTTACACACACTGCCAGCAATCGCCAATCTACGCTCCCTATTTCTCCACCGCGCTTCCTAGCAGCCGGCGCCAGTTCGTTGTTCCCTCTCCCTCCCTCTCCCTCCCTCTCTCCTACAGTGAAGCTGACTGTCATCGATGTCTCTGTGTCAATAGCATTATCTCTGTGTCTTCCAATCTAAATGTTCAGTTAAAGTTCATATCTCTCTCCATCTCTCTGTCCCCTCTCCTCTTGTTTCTGTTTTTTTATACGTTTAATGATATCAAATTGCAAACGACTACAGGAAGTAGAAAATATTGACAATGTGAAGTGTTCATTTTGATAACATAATAAAATGTTTCTAAACCTTTTGATTTAAATTCAAATTTACAAAAGTAGAATGAGACATTCTTTGGAAAATGAGCATTCTCTACAATATGTATTCAGTAGAATAGCTATATTCTCAATCTGTATTATACTCAATAATCTCTCTCTCTCTCAATCTGTATTGTACTGAATAATCTCTCTCTCTCAATCTGTATTGTACTGAATAATCTCTCTCTCTCAATCTGTATTGTACTGAATAATCTCTCTCTCAATCTGTGTTGTATTAAATAATCTCTCTCCCTCTCTCTCAATCTGTATTGCACTGAATAATCTCTCTCTCTCTCAATCTGTATTGTACTGAATAATCTCTCTGTCTCTATCTCTGTCTGAGTCTCTCTCTCTCTCTCTCTCTCTCCCTCTCTCTTTCCTACAGTGAAGCTGACTGTCATCGATGTCTCTGTGTCAACAGCATTAGGCCTGAGTCTTCCATCCAAACGATGAATTAAAGTTAATCTCTCTCTCTCTCTCTCTCTCTCTTTCTCTCTCTCTCTCTCTCTCTCTCTCTCTCTCTCTCTCTCTCTCTCTCTCTCTCTCTCCCTGCAGGATGTCTTTGGTCAGACAGAAATGGAGAGAGACACAGAAGACATCAGCAGTCCCACTAGAGATGTGTTTCAAGACATTGTGTCAGCCCGGCTCCAGCGCAGCGGCCCAGACGGCCCAGGGGAGCGCTGGTAGACGGAGCAGACCGCCGCTCTCCCCCAGCTGGCCCCCGGGAGCGCATTAGCGCTGGCCCCACTCAGCGCCGTGGCAAGTGTTATCAAGTGTTGAATATAAAATGAACACCTGTAGACGTCAACGCGCTTACTAATGTCGAGGTGTTCTCTTTCCAACAGGTCCTCGTTAGTATAGTGGTCAGTATCCCCGTCTGTCACGCGGGAGACCGGGGTTCAATTCCCCGACGGGGAGTGTTTAACATTAACCAACAGTCACCAATACAATCAAAGTTGAGTTACTTTAGGAGCAGTCAGTGTCTGTGAGCAAGAAGCAATCTTTGATTTCAATGACAAGTTTAACGAAATTTACGCAACGGTGCACTCTTGCACAATTTCTGTTATAGTCAGGATGGCCGAGCGGTCTAAGGCGCTGCGTTCAGGTCGCAGTCTCCTCTGGAGGCGTGGGTTCAAATCCCACTTCTGACAGAAGTTTTAAGGACAAGCGAAATAACATCTTCATATCAAATTACTCTAAAGTTTAGTTTGCCCTCATCAGCTAGATGTCAAGAAAGAGGAGTCGTCACACAAAGCGTTTAAGTTGCCATAAAACACCTGTAGACGTCAATACGCTTACTAATGTCGAGGTGTTCCATTTCCAACAGGTCCTCGTTAGTATAGTGGTCAGTATCCCCGCCTGTCACGCGGGAGACCGGGGTTCAATTCCCCGACGGGGAGTGTTTGACATTTACCCACAGTCACCAATATAACCAAAGTTTAGTTATTTTAAGAGCAGTCGGAGCTGGTCGCTCTTTAGCGCTCTTCGGTCCCCGCATTGCTGGCTCCGGATTGGACGATGACGGGTTCCGCGCCAATCAGGATCAGGATCCCAATCAAGGACCAATCACGTCCGGGGAATCACACATCAGAATTAACATATTTGCAGGGACTATCACATACGGGGAACGACACATGTTAATTTGCATACAACTGTCAAACACAGGGAGGGTTTTACACATGACGGCGGGGCGTCGGAACGCAGCAGTAACACGTTATTAAAAAATGCCCCAGTGAAAACACCTGAAAATCATCACAGAGGTACCTGGGGACATGTTGAACCAGAATATGGCCGAGATTGTAGAAAACTATTTGATTTGTTTATAATTATTTTTATTTTTATTTTTTAGGAATACACATACTTTTTCAAACCGATGTTCTATGTGCTTCTTACTCTGGTCTTTCCACCCTTACAAATGCACTAGAATGCAGAATTCCACCAGGAAAGAAAAAAAAAGTGTTGGCCTGCCGACGGAGAATCCTTCTCAGCAGCTCGAGTAGGTGTGTGCGTAATCCCTGCCCGTTTCTATTGGTCCGCAGTTAGGGCTCCGCAGTAAAGCATATAAAAGCACGGAGCCAAAGACACACTCAGCAGTCCAAGGCACAAGCCCATAAGGCGAAGCCTATAGTAGAACAGATGTGTTTATTGCCGCTACGCTCGCTGCAGGAACTCGCCCCGGCGTGCAGGCGCACAGTGCACACACGAGCAGCAGAGCTATGAGAGCAGCAGACAGCGGATTCAGTCAGAGTAGCAAGTAGAGGCGCAAGCAGCACTGTGTGTGTGTGTATGTGTGTGTGTATGTGTGTGTGTGTGTGTGTGTGTGTGTGTGTGTGTGTGTGTCTGCGCGCGCGCGGCTGTGTCTGCGCGTGGCTGTGTCTGCGAGCGTGTCAGAAGGCTACCGAGGGGGCGGGCCCGAGCCTGGAGCTCTGTAGAAAGACCCCTCTCGCTTGTTCAGGAAACGGAAGTTTACGCAAATCCAACAGACGAAGGGACGACATGACGAAGAGACAACATGGACGCGTTAGTCTCTCCGGAGACGAAGAACAAGACGTTTTAAAGCAGAGAGCCGGGACAGAAACATTCCAAGGTGGGTCCAACACATTGAACCTCTAATCCTCATTGTCCTGTCCGCAGGGCGCCATGTTGTACTGTAGCGTTAGCCCCACACGGGTCTCCTGCGCTCCGTGTGAACACGTGATGTTGATGCTTAGCTAAACCAACCTTCACGTGCTCTATTGTGTCGCCTCGTCGGATTCCACCATCGCGTGCTCGGTGCTCGGCGTCCTGTTTGGAGCGCGGCGCAGGCACGCGGGGACGCGCTCTGTACGCGGAGGGGGGGGGGGGGGGGGGGGGGGGGAGACAATTGTGACTTTTTTGCTGACTTTTCCTGTTAGATATTGGAACTGGAAGTAAACATAATGCCCCATCTACAACTACATCACTCTCCTCTGATGCCTTTTAAAGAACATGCATTCAGCTTAATTTGTGTTCTGGGATACTAGGCCTGCAAAATTGTTTTATTTGGCCATCTATTATGGACTGGTGCTTTTTCAGTTGATGTGTACTGCTGCTCTTTTCCTGTGCTCAGTGAGATGTGCAGTGTGGCCTAATCACAGATCAGAGTATTAATTTCTAGGCACACAGAAAATGGGCTGTTGCTTGCCATGCAATACAAAGGTACTGAGTAGGCCTAATAAACACCTATTGATAATTTTACGTTGACCGCTTCCTTCTGGTGTGCAGTTTTCTGTTCAGCATGCCTGGTATAACATGTGTGTGTGTGTTTGCTTCTGTTGTTCTGTCATAGTGGACACACACATACACACACACACACACACACACACACACACACACACACACACACACACACACAAACAGTTTATGGGCTGCCTCGTTCTAGTTCAGCCTGGAAATTTGTGTTACTTGTGCTTATTTATTATTCTTATTATTATGTTTTATTTTTTAAGTACTTGAATTTACCAGAATTATTTTGATTTAAGCTATTTTGTAATTTGTTTGAATTTATTTTATTGATTGGATGAACTATAATTTGCCTAAAGATGATTATTTTGTATTTTTGTCTGTCTGATTTGTTGTCTTGTGTTAAAAAAATGAATCAGACGTTACTCAACAGTTACTCAGTACTTGAGTAGTTTTTTCACCAAGTACTTTTTTACTCTTACTCAAGTAATTATTTGGATGACTACTTTTAACTTGAGTCATGTTATTCTAAGGTAACAGTACTTTTACTTGAGTAACATTGTTGGCTACTCTACCCACCTCTGGTTGTATATTAATTCATTTAATTGTGGAGTACAATTTAAATGCAAGAAGGCCTGAAGCTTTATTTGAACAGTTCTTCTGAAGGAAGATCTGCCATTTGTCGTTTCCTGGTGATCGTTCATTCAGAATGATTACTAGGAAAGGAAAAAAAGCAGATGTTCCTCCAGAAGAACTGTTCAGATAAGGCTTCAGGCCTTTTTGAGGCCCAGCTGCATGCAGACCCCATCCCTGTTGCTCTATGCCACTGTCTTTTCTTTTCTCTTGTTTATTGATTTCTTTTTGTTTGTATCACATTTCAATTCTCCTAATAGTATAGAGTCTATAATAGTTATATATTCAAAACCTGTGTACGGTGTTGCTGTGGAAGAAAGATGTCTTGTTCTTAACTTGTCTTCTTCTAAAAGAAGCGATAAGAGTAGCGTTAAAGTAGCGGCTGGATAAGCAGTATGGATCAGAGTAGTAGTGGCGTTAGAATCTTCCCTGTGTGTGTGCAGTTGGCTCCTTCATTCGCGGTGGTAGCGGTGTGAGAGTCGATAGTGACCAGTGTGTTTATGTTCAGTGCTGTTGTACCGACCTGTTGGCTCAAGAGCTTTGCTTGAAATAACAACACATTTATGAATATTAACACATTATTACATGTATACAACATATAACATAGTTAAAAGTTTAATTTAATTTTCATATTTCTTTTCTAGGAATGGCGTCCAACTCTTCCTGGTCTGAGGATATCTTTTCATGTCCCATCTGTCTGGATGTGCTCAACAGCCCAGTTTCCACAGCATGTGGACACAACTTCTGCAGAACCTGTATTACAACATGCTGGGATGGCCAAGTCCAGTATAAATGTCCTGTTTGCAGCAAGCTGTTCCAGACAAGACCTGATGTACAGGTCAATGCCTTCATATCCGAGATGGTTGATCAGTTTAGAAGGTCTGTACGAGTCAAAGAGCAGCCTTGTGTTGAACCAGCAGAAGTTCCCTGTGACGTCTGTACTGGGACCCAGCTGAAGGCTGTGAAGTCCTGCCTAATGTGTTTTACCTCTTACTGCCACACCCACCTGGAGCCACATCAGAGAGTCGCAGTCCTGAAGAGACATCGGCTGGTCGAGCCTATGGACCGTCTGGAAGACAGGATGTGTAAGAAACACGACCTAATTCTGGAGCTCTTCTGCCAGACTGAGCAGGTCTGTGTGTGTCTGTTCTGCACAGAGACAGACCACAAGTCCCATCCTGTTGTACCTCTAAAGGAGGAATATGAGGTAAAGGCGGCCCAGCTGGGGAAGATGGAGTCTGAAGTTCATCAGATGATCCAGGATATACATAGAAAGATTCAGGAGATCAAAGACACAATAGATTGCAGCAAAGCAGACGCCGACAGAGAGATAGCCGATGGTGTGCAGGTCCTCAATGCTCTGAAACGCTCTATTGAAAAGTGCCAGGATGATCTCAACAAAACGATTAAAGAGAAACTAAAATCCACAGAGAAAGAAGCTGAAGGCCTCATCGAAGAGCTGGAGCAGAAAATAATAGATCTGACCAATAGAAGCACAGAGGTGAAGCAGCTCTCACGCACTGAAGACCACCTCCACTTCCTCCAGACCTTCAGATCCCTGAAGAATCCTCCACCCACCAGGGACTGGACAACGGTGGAGGTCCGTCCTCCGTCATACATAGGGACCTTGAGGAGATCCCTGGATCAACTGGAGAAGACACTGAACATGGAGATGAAGAAACTGCCTGACCTGAGATCAGCTCTAAAGAAGTGCAAGTGTCTGTTTAGTTTGATTTAGGGCTGTCAAATATACATTAAATAATCCAATATTGTTAAAATATAAATAATTCTTATTTTATTATTTCAAGTAAGTGTAGAAGAATATTGTATGTATATGTGGCCGGCCTTCCCCCTGTGAACACAAGTCAATGGTCTCTTTTTAAATTGAAATGTAACAAACCACTCACATACATGGGATTTGCTGTTAAGTTGAACTTTAATTATCTTAAACAATATGCACAATTTGTAAAGCTATAGTACACTAGTCCACTATAGTACCTATCATACGATATGATTTTGTCTTTCTACGTTAGTTTGTAGAGTAGAGGGCATGTGAAAAAGGACAGGAATAAGTATGCAAGACAACAGTACTAGTGATGATTATGATGAACATGATGAAGATTGATTCAGCAGCTAATCATGTCTTGTTCTCCCATCAGATGCCTGTGAACTCACCCTGGACCCAAACACAACCCACAGACGACTCTCTCTGTCTGAGGAGAACAGAAAGGTGACGTGGGTTAGAGAGGATCAGTCGTATCCTGATCACCCAGAGAGATTTGACTCCTGGTACCAGGTGTTGTGTAGAGAGGCTCTGACTGGCCGCTGTTACTGGGAGGTAGAGTGGGAAGGACTTGTTGTTATAGGAGTGACATACAGAGGAATCACAAGGAGAGGAAGTGGTGATGATAGCTGGCTTGGAATGAACAACAAGTCCTGGAGTCTTTATTGTGATGCTGATGACGATGATGCTGATGATATTGATGTTAGTTACTCTGCATGGTACAGCGGTAGTAGAACAGACATACGTCTCCCCCCCGCTGGCTCTAACAGAGTAGGAGCGGCCTGCTGGCACTCTGTCCTTCTACAGAGTGTCCACAGATGTAGAAGGGTCCTCAGACACACATCCACACCTTCCAGTCCACCTTCACCCAGGAGGACCTCCTCCCTGGGTTTGTGTTATGGGGTGGGGCCTCAGTGTCTCTGTGTCGGTTCTAACACACAGAATGAATGAATGAATCGGTGGTTATTATTTTTAGACGCTGTTGAAAAGGTAAACGCGTGGCTGAGCGTGACGTCACTATGAATGATACTCGTATCAGTGTTTCCTCAAATTCAAGACTTTTGTGTTTTGGTTGATTTAAAACAAGTACTCAACTAAACTCCAAATGCTACATTTTATTGGGCTTCAGAAAGGTTTATCTTGACAAACCATGAATGGAAGAGACTTAAGATCTTTCATAGTTAGCTAAGCAGGTTTTACAAAGATACTTTTTTTAAATTTGAAATGTATTTAAATAACTGTTGATGGTAAATAACATTTTATATTTTATTCATTAGACCAACTATGGACTATGGGGTAATGTTCATGTTGTAAATAGCTTTAAACTGAATATTGATTCCTTGTGTTCTGTTGTGAACAAAATGGCAGCAGAATATGTTCAGTTATTCAAGATATGTGCACACCTGTTGTGATTTGTAATGTCTGCTACTTCTATTATTAGTTCTTGTGTTTATTGTGTACACGTAAGGGACTATTTTTCTGTTCTATTTGTTAATGAAGCATCATGGTAATAAAGAGTGGATTCAACTGAATGTTCTCGTGTATTCAGCCAATAATTATTTTAGTTTTAATACATACTAATGCTAACACAAGGGCCTTAAGAAGAATATATATATAAATCAGAAAGTATAAAAAAAAAAAACTACAATATTATTTACAACATTATTTCAAAATGGGGGTGCTGCAGCACCCTTAGCATCATACTTTCAACGCCTATGTGTATCTATTCACTACATAGCTTTGGATCACTGCGTCTGATAAAAGACTAAATATTAAGATATGAGGCCGTTTTTCAAAGAAATCCCATAGAAACCACCTGGTTGTTTTGGTAAGAAGTGGGAGGATATTTGGGATTTTGGGTAAACTGACCACGTACTCTGGCCAGAACAGCACATGATGCCCTACATTCCCTGTTGGTTTTTCCCACGTTGCTTTGTTTTTGGCGACCTTTCATAAGCCAACAAACATACAGTATGCCAACATAAGATAATGTACAGATTAATCTAACCGTCCCCCCCTATACTTCTATAAAAGACAATTTTGAACTGAAAGAAACAATGGACAAGATGAATAGTTCATCAGCTCAGAGGAGGGGGTGTGGGGCGTGGAGGTTTGGACAGAATCAAGACATTTTAACTTTTGGTTGCCTTGTCTGTCTGACACCCCTGCTGCCTCACAGATGGTCCAGGCCATATCGGCGATAGCGGCCCTCACTGCTGTTGCACCAATCTGAAGGTATGGATGTTGGACATGCTCTATATAAGGACTTATTTTCTGTCTTACACAGCCCTTTAATCCTTCCTCCGTTCGCCAGTGTTGCATGTTCCTAAGAACAGTTAATCACGTTCCCCAGATGTGCTAGATCGTCTCAACCTGTTCAACATTCATATTAAACCCCTGCCGCCAACTTCCTCCTACCATACACACACACACACACACACACACACACACACACACACACACACACACACACACACACATGCACACACACACACACATGCGCACGCTTCATGCACAAACACACACACATGCACACACACATGCACACACATGCACACACACACACGCATGCGCAGGCATACACACACACACACACACCCCAACACCTCCAACTCCTACAACTCCAACTGTTGAGCAGCTTCACAGCTCATGTTTGGTTCTCCTTTTTTATTCATATTTTCTCTCTGCCTATGGCAGTGAAGCAGACTACATGGTGGACTTTGGTTGTTATTGTTGGTCTTTGTGTGCCAACTAATGTCCTCTGATATTTGAATAAAGATGATGGTCATTATAGGCCTGCTGGTGTTTGTAGATACAGGACTGACGTGGTCTCATATGAGGGAGGGAGGGCTGTATTCTTCTGATAACACACAATGATGATCTGTGTGTGTGTGTGTGTGTGTGTGTGTGTGTGTTTGTGTGTGTGTGTGTGTGTTTATGTATGATCCACCTTTACCCCCAAGGGGTTCACTAGTTCTTCAAACAGTGCAAATGTTTCAACACATATACACACACAAGCACACACATAGACAACGTCAGCAAAACACACTCATTCTGCCATTTCCATGGTGTGCTGAGTTAAGTTGTATAAATATGAATATAAATCTGTAGTGGACTCCTAGACATGTCCACTACGCTATCTACTATATTATACCTCTAAATGTTGTATCTTCATGTTAAACGAAAAACAATATTGTGTGTGTTTGTTTGCGTGCGTGAGTGTGTGTGTGCACAATGATGGCATCTGATAAGAGTACAAGATAAACATTTCCTGACAGTGATGGTTCAGATGACAAGCTGATGATTGGTCAGAATTCAAACATGTGACGTTTTTCCATCTGATATAGCAGAGCTGAAGCCTGAGAGCAGAAGCAGTGGAAGCTGACAGAGAGGAACCATGGACCACATCTATGAACTGGACCCTGGACCCAGTGAGGAACCTGAGGACACGTCTTTGGACCCTGGACTCCCTGAGGAACCTGAGGACACGTCTTTGGACCTGGAGGAGACCAGGAAGAGAAGATTTGGTAGGTGCCCTTTTTAGAGGATGTAAAAAATATGTTTTCATCTACATACATTTAAGATTTACATTTAGCAAACGTTTTTAGCCAGAGTGACCAACCTGATGAACCAACGATCGCAGAGACAGATTTATTCTCCTAAATTACAACATAATATCAACACATGTTTATATTTCAGTACTTATTATTAGTGATAGTGAAATGTAATATTAGAGTGCCAATGGTTTTTTTAATTCACATTTTTGTATTTTAATAAAGGCTACTCATTTAACCTATATGATATCAAGTAGATTTATGGATTTAACACAATTACATAACGTTTGTAATTAATATGAACATTTCTCAAACTATCCCAAACTACATATCCTAATATTTTCTGTGCATGCCATTGGGAATAACCCTGGTGACACGCAGGTCACATGTTGCCCACCCCTCGATTACTGTATGTGTAAGTATGTATTACTGTATGTATTACTGTATGTATTGCTGTATTACTGTATAACTGTATGTGTACGTATGTATTACTGTATGGATTACTATATATGTATTACTGTATGCATAGCTGTATTACTGTATAACTGTATGTGTACGTATAAATTACTGTATGTATTACTATATGTATTACTGTATGTATAGCTGTATTACTGTATAACTGTATGTTTGCGTATTTGTGAAAATGAGGGCATAATAACAAGTATGTAAGAGACCAGTACTTGCTCTGCTTAAGTGTGTTCTAAATTCAACACGAGAGCTACAGTACCAGTAATCACTTATTGAGGTGTTCTCAGTAGAGGTCTTCAGATGTTTCTTGAAGATGGGGAGGGATTCTGCAGACTGAAGGGAGACTGTCTGGACTGTGATTGATATACGTGCAGTATGAATATATCGGTGTGTACATTACTCTGTGTGTGTGCGTGTGTGTGTGTGTTTGTCCCACTCCTGAACAGCTCTAAAATCGTACACCATTGTTTTTCTGGTCTTTGGACTGCTGTGTGTTCTCGTAATCTCCGTGTGCCACGGTGAGTCTAAATCATATCGTCCTGAATATAATTACAATAATAATAGAAGTAATAATATAAATAATAGTAATATTATTATTATTATTATTATTATATATAATGTTTTATTTATTATTATAATAAAATGAAAAGGATAATGATGATAATGTTATTGTTATTATAATTAATATAATTAATATTAATAACAATAATATGTTTTCTTTCAGGGGGATGGACATTGTGTTTGATTGGCTGTGGGTCCTGCTGTGTTTAGAGACGATGTTGTTGTGTTTTAGAGCTGATTTCTTCTGTACTCCTCTGTCCTGTCCTAGACTCAGCGACACCTTGGACGGAGGGGAGAGAGCAGTTAATGGATGAACTTGGTGAGTGTTTTATAGAAGTTATGAAGCTTTTTCAGCACGAGACCAGCCTTTTATCGGTGATGCATTTGGATTAAAGCACCAATCAACTAACTGCATTCTTTCCTTATTTAGGCAAAACGTTATTTGAACAGAAACACAGACCAGCTGAAATATTACAAATAAAGAGGCATTTGCATATAAACATAAATAAAGAATATAACAGGCGCAGATTAGGCTATAATAAAACATGTATCCTATTGTAAAATAACTCAGAATACAATGTGCATGTAATGTAAATACAACATTCTGTCCAACAAAAAACAAGATATTCTGATAGAAATCTCTTAGGACTTTGTGGGACAGGCTATAATGGCTTTAAAAGATATGCAATACCAAACTTGAACTAAATAATTAGGATGGCATACAAGAACGAGGTGAGAGCAAGAAATTAAGAGGCTGATTTGACCTAACCGGCCGCAAATCACCCGCATATTTTAAATACTTTGCCTTTTTCTTCGTTTGCTTGCACTAGTTTCAATTTGAGCTGGTTAAGGGTTTTGCGTTCTCCTCCGCAAGCTCCGCCCCCGAATCGTTTATCTCTGAGCTGGAGTGTCTTCCCCTCCCTGGGAAATCTTTGTAGATACTGCTGTGATATTCAATCATGTATGAAAGGGCAGGCGAGAAAACTGGGTCTGAATCTTCTGGGTCGCCCTCTAGTGGACAGGTAGTAGAGCGAGTGAAGGGAGTGTTTTGATGGTGCATCTCTAGTTACGTGTTGTACAACGTTCACTCATCTCGTCCTGCTTTCTTCTGGTTCAGTGAGGCCCCCGAAGGAGGAGGCCCCCAGCATCACAGAGTTCAACTCCTCTACCAAGGTGTTGCCCGTGGGCCACACGGCCCGCTTCTCCTGCGATGCCGACGGCACGCTGGAGCCCACCGTCGAGTGGCTACACAACGGCAGGCCCCTGGAGAGGGACAGCACAGACAACCAATCAGTGCCTGCAGCCTGGGTGGAGAGGGGGTTCCTCTTCGTCAGAGGTGTGAAGTATGGTGTGAACACGGTCTGCTGCGTGGCGACCAACAGCGCTGGCTCGGCCAATCACACCGCAGAGCTGCTCGTTGTTGGTAAGATCTGGATCCAATGAGAGATGTTTGTTGTTGATGTATTCATAACATTGTTGTTGATGTATTCATAACTTTGTTGTGGATGTATTCATAACATTGTTGTTGATGTATTTATAACATTATGGTTGATATATTCATAACATTGTTGTTGATGAATTAATAACATTGTTGTTGATGTATTCATAACATTGTTGTTGATATATTCATAACATTGTTATTGATGTATTCATAACATTGTTGTTGATGTATTCATAACATTGTTGTTGATATATTCATAACATTGTTATTGATGTATTCATAACATTGTTGTTGATGTATTCATAACATTGTTGTTGATGTATTCATAACATTGTTGTTGATATATTCATTACATTTTTGTTGATATAGACTTATGTATATGTATGTGAATGTATGCGTATGTATGAGTACATGTCTATGTATATATAGTATGTATGAGTACGTGTCTATGTATATATTGTATGTACGTGTATGTATGAGTACATGTCTATGTATATATGGTATGTACGTGTATGTATGAGTACATGTATATGTATATATAGTCTGTATGAACCAGTTATATGGCTCCAACAGTTAATTTCCAGCCTGTATGTGAGCTCAGCTTGTTCAGTCTGTTGTTCACCCAGGTGTCCCTTTGAAGGTTGAGTGCAATGTATGTGTATAGGGATATCTAACAGTTTAATATCTTGAAAGGTATTACAAGTATTGCTTAGATTTTTCATATGAGTAATTAGCTCATCATGCTGAACATTGTGATGTATGGTATGTGTATGTAGTATAAATATTGAGGGAGTAAATACAGTTTATACATTTTCCTTGGTTTCAATGTTTTGACTGTGACAGCCACTCACACACACATGGGATTAACTTTAACTTTAATTATCTTAAAAACAACGTGTACTATTGCTTAGAAAATATATAGCACATGATTCCACTATAGTACTTATTTTTATAGTATCATATTATACTTTTTTTGTCTTTCTATGTTAATGTTTGAAGAGTAGATAGCGACCATAAAGTGTCGTAAAGAGAATAAAAAGAAGTATGCAAGAGAACAGTACTAGTGATGATAATGATGATGATGATGATGATGATGATGATGAAGATGAAGAATGGTTCAGCAGCTAATCATGTCTTGTTCTCCCGTCAGATGCCTGTGAACTCACCCTGGACCCAAACACAGCCTACAGACGACTCTCTCTGTCTGAGGACAACAGAAAGGTGACGCGGGTTGGAGAGGACCAGTCGTATCCTTATCACCCAGAGAGATTTGACCACTGGATCCAGGTGTTGTGTAGAGAGGCTTTGACTGGCCACTGTTACTGGGAGGTAGAGTGGGAAGGACTTGTTTGGTTAGGAGTGACATATAGAGGAATCACAAGGAGAGGAGCGGGTGATGACAGCTGGCTTGGAGGGAACAACAACTCCTGGAGTCTTTTTTGTTATGATGATGGTTACTCTGCCCAGTACAACGGTAGTAGAACAGACATTCGTCTCCCCCCCGCTGGCTCTAACAGAGTAGGAGTGTATCTGGACCGGCCTGCTGGCACTCTGTCCTTCTACAGAGTGTCCCCAGATGTAGGAGGGTCCTCAGACACACTGACACACATCCTCACCTTCCAGTCCACCTTCACCCAGGAGGACCTCCTCCCTGCGTTTGGGTTATGGGGTGGTGGTGACTCAGTGTCTCTTTGTCGGTTGTAGAAAAACACAGGACCGACGTTATATTTACTCTTTCATATACTTACCTTTGATTACACGTAGTAGTACATTTATGAATAAAGAATTGAGTTGAGGGAGAGAGAGAGAGAGATTTCTTGTGGCTGTATTTGTTTTCTTTCATGTTATTTTGTAAAGATTTAATGTGTTATTGTTTTGTTTGTTTTTTAAGGGATACATGCTATTTTATGTGTTGTTGTTGTCTATTAAACAAGCACATACAATGTAATATTTGTCTATTTATGTTAATCTTGCTCTGCTTATTAAAACAATAAATCAGTTGGTTTGAAGTAACTCAGTACTTGAGTAGTCTTTTCACTAGATACTTTCTTACTCTTCCTCAAGTCATTATCTGATGACTACTTTTACTTCTACATGAGTTATTATTACTTTAAATATATACTTGTTATATATAAAAGTAGGCTGTTATGAATAGGTTATTGACAGTGTTCATTATTCTATATAATTGTATTACCTACAATTCATGTTATTACCAACATAAAAACGTATCCATCTTAGTATGTCTTCTATGATCTTAAACTTAGTAACCTATGCTCTTTAGTCAACGTTACTAGAATAATCACATAATGCAGAAAGAAAACCCTAGTTGTGGTTCAGAGCGAGAATTTGTCTCTCAATCTGTAGGAATATAGACCTATAAAAATATAATTATCTGTATGTTCTGTGTATGAGACAAATCGCCATGCACCAAGAGTATGGCTAGATTTCTCAACAGCTTTATTCTTTATTATTCGTTGGTTCCTATAACTATATAAGCCTAATTATAAAGGGTAATGAAGGTTTAATAGAAGAGTTCTCAACAGCTTTATTCTTTATTATTCGTTGGTTCCTATAACTATATAAGCCTACTTATAAAGGGTAGTGAAGGTTTAATAGAAGAGTTCTCAACAGCTTTATTCTTAATTATTCGTTGGTTCCCATAACTATATAAGCCTATCTGCATGTATCATTCTACGCAACCTTTACAATAAACCGGTTCAACATCACCACCCTGTGTCCATTGATCTGGAGGAGCCTGAGGAAAGTCACCTAGGTGGAGGGGGAAAAACCACCTAGGTGGCGTGTAGTAAATGGACGAAAAAAAAAGTGTTGCAAAAGCGTTAATGCGTAAATAAAGTAAAAGGAAAAAGACTTTCAAAAGATTACTACAATTATCAACATGAGGGTCGTAGACCTACAGGAAGTGATAAAAACACACATATATATACATATATATATATATATACATATAGATATGGATAGATATATAGATATATAGATATATAGATATATAGATATATAGATATATAGATATATAGATATGTCGAATATATCAAATATCTGCGACTTGAATTTTTGTATCATAATTAGTGAATGCATAATTTTTTTCTCGTGTTTTTTAAATGGTACAACTTGAAATGCCATATTTGAATTAAAAAGAGGTGATTTCAAAACGAATAAATTCAGATGACCATGTTTTTAAAGTACAATATTTGTACGTTATGAATTCAATTGTGTTTACGTCTCGATATATAAAGTATCATGTTACTACTATTTTGATATGAATTATGATGAGGAAACGGCTTAGTGATTAAGGATCCTCAAGTCCTTAACTGAGTGATTAAGGGATTAAGGAGCATGTGATGCTCCTTAATCAGGGAAAAGGTGTCATCAACTAACAGTGGGGGCCAGAGACAGGGCTCTGGCAGGGAGGGGGAAACAGCATGAGGCAAAACCAAATGTAACTGTTTAAAGACTAACACTTTCCTCAACAGCGTGGAAAGACAGCTGTTTTTCATATATGGGGTCGAAAGGTCAAAAGGAGCCTGCGCCACGCCCCTTCTGAGATCTAACAAAGTGAGAGGGGTAAGAGGTCATGAGATGGAGCATTATCCGAGGCTCTTTTAGTTACTTCCTGTAGGGATAGAGGCCCTAAATGTATTATCTTACTTGTCCTTGAGGCCGTCTTTCATATGAAAGAAACTCCAGGTCTCTTTCTCACTCCCAAGTGTCCTTGACCCCTAGGTCACCTACTAATTACATACCTTCCTGTAGGGCTGGATGTACAGTATATTAGCTACTATTGTAGTAAATCTTGATGCCCTGATTCATATAAAAGAGACCAGATGTCGTTATCTTACTCCCAAGTCATTCTGTGCACACACCATTAACGGGTTAATGGTGTGTTTGCATCACTTCCTGTAGGTCTAGGACCCTCATGTTGATAATTGTAGTAATCTTTTGAAAGTCTTTTTAGTCTTCCTTTTACTTTATTGACGCATTAACACTTTAAAGCGGGATTAATTGGTCATGATTATCTTGTGCTTATTATCTATGTTTTTATAAAATTAACCTTTAGAATGGATTTTTTGGCAGAAGCAGAGTGGATATAAACTCCCTGTTTTCCCACAAAAACATGTCGGCCTGCTCCGTCCCAAAGAAGAAATATGTCATCCGTGGGTCACTCGAAAATCTATGTTTTTATTGAAAGAACATCATCAGTTACGTAAAATAACATATCATGACTTTCGTATAACACACATAACACAGCAGCCCAGATGACTAATGTTACACAACGCAAAACAATGATTCAAACAACATGCAAGCTGCGTGGTTTCAGGGTTAGCAGCATCTATATGAATCACCATGGCAACGATAGAAAAAGTTGCATTAACTAACATACTAAACATCCTCTACGTTCACCGACTGAATATTACAACATTAAAATGAATATTCATCACTAGAAATGTTATCAAAGCACATTTTAATGCCGTAGTTATCTTAAAATGTTGCTTTTTCAACTGAGAATATAATGATTGTCATCCATTTTGTTTTGGCAGAACCTTGACGTACGTGACGTATTGCTGTTTCTTCAAACAGTCGATAGGGGGCTAAAACGGTCATATGGGTCATTTTCAAAGACCTTTACAAACAACCTATTCTGACGTTTAGGTTGGAGATCACGTTTCATTGTTGATATTGTCAAAAAGGTTACGTGGATAGGTTGATGGTCATTGAACAGCTTATCCAAGAGAGCCATGAATAAGAACTTTTTGTTACTTTGTTAACTAAAGCTAGCCTGCTAACATTTCTAATAACTACAGCGGGGCAAACTATGTCATCTATTTATACATTCAGATTATTGGTCTTCGGGTCAGTGATATTAGGATGACACTAGCAAACAAACATTAAATATGTTACATTTATATGCAAAATAAAGACAAACCAGCAAATTCACATCAGGAAAAAGTGAATCGTCAATATCAATACATAAATATAACCCCCACTTCAATTCCATTAAAACAACCTACTCAATCAGAGTTTAAGATAAAACCCTACTGTGTGGATATCATTTGTAAATCAGCTAAGCCAGACAGAGATATAAAAGCCAACAGATACTTGATTTAGTCTGTTGAAACCATCTTGAACTCACAATCTCCTCATTTCAGATCAAATGATTGATGCATGACACAACTACATCTGCTCATAAAGAAGTTCACTGATTATAAACTAGAGTAAATGTATTATATATGCTATTCTAGCACAAAATGTGGCCTGTTACAATGCCCATAATGACGGAATGCAGAACTAGCTAGCTACCTCAGACACACTCTGAGCTACAGCATTCAGAAACATCACCACTCAGGTCTACCCTGATTCTACTTCTTCAGAATCAGCAGCTATGCTCCCCAGTGAGGCCAATTAGGTGCAGCGAATTTGATTCTCTCTTGTGGAAGTATAGAAGCGCAACTGGTTCACTCCTTCTGTCGGACCTGCAGAAATATAAATATTAGAAATGTAATGAAAGTGGCTGAAAATACCTACAGCTCATTTCATTTATTCATACTCCTAGGTTGAGCGTAGTACATATGAGGACTTTTATTTTCCCTTACAGGAAGCTCAAACCTCTTACTGTTTCAAGCTGGTGCATGCCTTTACAGAAGGTTAAGCATATTTGGCTTTATAAGGACCTGGTAATGGCTCTATAGGCTGGACACCAACCTGTAAAACAGATGAAGTTAAGATGTTCTTCACAAGAGCGTGGCCTCCATGTGGAAGGTTCCACACTGGACACGCCCCCACAGGGGCTGGAATGTTGTGAACCTTCGTCCCATTGGCTGAAGTCCATCGGGTCACCGGACATCCAAAACCAGGAGCTTCCTGAAAGTGACCTACCAACATTGAAAGATATGAAAGAGTTACCTGGGTGGAAGGAAGAATAATGTGGCCAAATATTTAGCTTGTGTTATTTTCCTGGTATTGTTCATAAGACAAAGTGATGGACGGACAGATGATCATAAGGACAGACTTGACTGCCTGATAGACACCAAGGTCTGGCCAGTACCTGCGCAGGCCCACCCAGAGGTGGCTGGTTAGTGGGAAGAGGGCACGAGCCACCAGCTCATCAATCATCTCATGCTCTTCTGGGTCCCTGAGGCTCAGCATGTCCCAGTGAGAGTCTCTGCAGTAGAGCAGGGCATCTGACCAGCACAGCCGTGTCCCCATCAGAGTGAGGTTCCTCCCCATCTTCTGAATGCTGACGGAGGGTGCAGCGAGCTCTGTGGTAATAATTGACAGTGTGTTGTTGAGGGAGTTTTACTTTCAGCAATGTAAGTCCAGTAGAGCTATGAAGTAGAGCCTCTATAATCCCATTCAAAATAGCCTAGCCTTCTATTAATATTTACTCTGTACCTATACACCGTATATACAGTTGCCGTCTTCTGCATTGCCAATGCCACTATCAGTATGTAGTTGTTAAACGTTCTGTCCACTAGAGGGCATTCTACCAATTTACATTTATTTAAATATTTTATTAAATATATTTAAGTAAATATTAACATTAGCAAGAAAATCTTACATTGAATGTGATTGTTCGTTTCACACAACAATAAAATAATAACAAGTCATTGAGTTGAATGGGAGTGAACACATACAAAGTGATTTCCCTTTTGCGAAAGGCAACTTACAATTGATTCACACCAAGGTCTAATTTGTTTCGGCTCTAGTCAGGGAATAAATATGCTAAACCAATCATGTTTTGGTGATTTTGTCAGTCACCATTGAAACTGTACAAGTTGGAGGAGGTAACAAACTATTAATGTTTTTCCACACAGTGTTCTTACTGCATCCATAGTGGTAAACTACAATCATAGACCTATAATTATCACTATCTGTTATATGTATTGATCATTCATCTCGATAGCAGTGGGCGCTACAAGCGAATGTTTAATTCCACCTCGGTACGTGAATTTAGGTTGCTTTTGATAACATGAAGGTGTGCCGTTATATCGCAACAGTTTAGTTTTGGATATCAACTTTCTACGAAAGAGTGACAACTCTATCTTAGTTATTGAACAGGGAAACAATTGTCTCCAAAACATGGATGTATTCAAGAATGCACACCCACTTATCATCCACAAACAGCTATTCACTACACTATTTTACACTTGGGTTAAAGTCAAACTCCAGTGTGATTGAATCCTCTAAATACATAGGATTTTTTGGTGAAAGGACTGAGCATAAGCTCGTCTTTACTAAGCTATACAGGTTGAGGGTTGAATCCGTCTTTACATCCGTCTTTATGCAGCATATTCACAACGCGCCTGCTGTAAATAGTTTGTAACTTGCGTGAAAACGTCATTGTCAGGCGTCAAGTGACAAAAGCATTTTGTTTTTTAACATGCGGGTAGGCATAGGCGAGGACGAGATTTGCTTACGTTAACACAAAAATACACATTAAACTAGTAAAATACACATTCAACTAGTAATTTCAGCATTTGATTAGTATTCATCTTTTAGTGTTCGATTTATATTCAACTCCCGAAATTCGTTCCAACAGCCCTTCCTCACACCCTATTTTGAAACTAATCAATTTCAGAAAGCATAATTAGCGGCAATAAATGAATCACCAATCAATGTGTGATGTTTTTTAACATTTTAAGGGCAAACCAACACCTTCAGACACTTGGCAGTTATTTCTCTCAAAAAGGAACCGTCACAGTCTTATCTCAGCACACTCAACTGATGTGAAGGGCTATGAGTTGTCTGGGACCATACAGAAAACAACTTACTTTGATACTTCACTCTGAAATATCACAATACAGAAGTCATGTAGATCTGTGGTGCCCAACCTTTGACTTTAGGTGGACCACTAAATTGTCATTAAGACCTTTCGCGGACCACCTCGGATGCAAACGGTAGAAAATAGATAAATACAAATGCAGTGGCTGAGCAAAGAGTGCCAGCAAACCCTTTATACACAAGTATTACTGCAGGAAGGCCATGACCAGTGGGTAACAGTGGAAAGAAGAAGTCAGCAACGCTGCTTTTGCTCCCTTTTATGTATATTCAGAAAACCCAAATCAACAGAAAGCATCAATGGAAAACCTTAAAATACAAAAATGTGAAAAGCACCTCTTTAAAATATGAATAAAAAGATAATACTTTATTTAATATATTATTGTATTTTAAATTATCTATATACGTTTTTCTATTATTGTATATTTGACTATTTCAAGTATAAAATCCCACGTACCGCCTGCATTACCCTCATGTATCACCAGTGGTACGTGTACCACCTGCAGTACCCTCGTCTACCACCAGTGGTACGTGTACCACCTGCAGTTCCCTCATGTACCACCAGTGGTACGCGTACCACAGGTTGAAAACACTGTATGCAGATTGTGTTTTGGTGGATGCTTTTACCCAAAGTGTCTTACAATACTGACGGTGCATCCATTGTAATAATAGGTAGCCCCGACTGGGAATCAAACCCCTAACCCTGGCAGTGTTAGTGCCATGCTCTACCTGTTGAGCTATAAGGAACAGCAGCATTTGACTTTTGACCAATGATGGTTGACCAAAAGTGGTACTGGTACACCCATACCCCTTTGATGATCATGTATTGATGGACTGGGTTCCTACCTCCGTACACTTTGACCTCACACAACGTCAAAGGGTCTGTTACATCAGAGTTCTTGTAGAAGTTGATGAACCTTCCTTCCATTCCCCAACACTTGACAGTCTGAGTCAAGCAGCCTGGGATATCGTTGAAGATGGCACACCTGAGGAAAAGAGACAGAGAGAGAAGATACAGTAGTCTGGTGAAGGTATCAGAGACCAGATTCCAGTAGCTGGTGTGTGTCCAGGTGTACTTGAGCAGAGCACTGGTTGTGTTCCCTTATTTTCTGGGAATATAATATTCTATGCAATTTAGTCATTTATACTTTTATCCAAATACACTTAAAAACAGGTCGAGGTCAATAGGGATCAAACCCAGAACGTTCTGGCTGGGAGTCGAACAGTATTGAGTGGAAGTAAGGTAGGTGACACCAGTGATTCACCTTGGATTGTCATTGCCGTTGTTCGTCAGTGAATTCCCGATGAGTATTTCCACGCCATTGAGCCTCTCCCTACCAATATTCCTATTAGTGACCTGGATCTCTGACACCCTATACACACCAGGCAGCTCCAGCCTCCACCATGGTTTGGCCTGTAACTGGGTAGAGCTGCAGCTGTTGTGATTTAACTCAGGGTTGGTGTTCCCATCGATGGCGCGTTCAGCCAGCCCGTCCCAACTAGTTGAAGACTGAATAGCCGTGCCGCTCAACGCCAGGTTAATGCGGGATGCAGCTTAATGGAGAGTGAAACCACAGAGTAGTTTGTCAAGTTGCATTCTAATGTTCAAAACACATTGAAATACTTATAATAATTATTATAACTTGTCATCGGCCCCTATATGGGGCACACATAAATACCTGAACATCCAGGTGACTTCCACAGGAGGACCACAACACCTGGTGATGAGAAAATACTATTAACTTAATAAAATAATATTTCAGCTATTATCAGCTAACATTTACAAGTAGAAATTCTGCAACTATTGTATCAATGAAATATTCGTAGTATGAATCTTAAACATGCCCACGATCACAATTACATACAATAACATAAAAATCGGCCATAAACTTTTTGACCATGTTATGACAGGTACATTTTTATCAATTCAATATAATTAACTCGATAACTATAAATACTGTAGTGCTGTGTGGAATACCTACCAATGAAACTGCAGATGAGACGACTGGACCCCATGGTTCTGGAGAAACAACATGCCCAGATAATAGATTATACTAGCCACTAGATAAACATTCATACATACAAATGAAATTATACTGTACATACAACATTCTATTGAAAGTGGAAACAAAAATATACTTTGAGATGGAGCCATAAGTAATTGACATATTACATTAATCTTAGGAGTCCAAAAATGAGGATTCTACCATTACAAATAAATTAAAAAAAATCCTAAAATTGTTTTGTCTCTCTGACTTGAAGATGGTACTCACCGGCAGAATCTGTATGTCCTTCTGCTACGAATACGTCTGAATCTAGGATCAGCACAAGATAAACTTGAAAAGTCTTAAGTATTCCAAAGGCTCTTCTTTGCAAACATTAGTGTTCTTACAAGGCATTGACGAGTCTCACAGAAAGTGTGTGTTACGGACGTAGTGTGTTTTTGTGTGACTAACTGTGTTCTCTCCCCAGCCTACTGTCTGTCCCTCCTCCTGCAGCACTCAAGCAATCAGGCAAATGGAGTGCACCTGCTCAGAATAGGGCTATATAAGCTGGGAGCGGACCAGAGCACGGGAGCCAGTGGGCCATTCTGCAGATAACGTGCTGCATGTGTGGAAACTAGTTAACGAGTGTTGTGTTTCTTATATCGTGGAACTAGTAGAGTGAGCTATTTTGGTTAATTACTGTTTAGTTATAGTTTTGTTTACTAGTAGTTGTTTCCCTTTGTGTTTTCCCCTTTTGGGAAAGTGGTTATTTCGTTACCTTAAATAAACCTTTTTGTTAACCTTTACGTCTGTCTGAGACTCCTCCTTGTCCCCCAGAAAAACATTATTTGTTACTCCCCAAAGATACCCCTAGATACCAATTGGGGTCGTAACAAGTGGGGGCTCGTCCGGGATCGACAAGGAGAAGCTTTGATAGACGGCTCTGGTGGCTAGCGTGGTGAGTATCATTGTCTGGGTGGCCATGTGTTCAGCCTTTGCTAAACAGTTAATCTGCTTCCTCAGTTAGATAGGGGAGTGTCCAGCTGGACTGTATTAGTCTTTCCTTCGGGCACTCATTTGTTGTTTTACCTTTCTTGTTTTCGGAGTGAATCCTGGGCGGGGACTAGTTTCCCCGACGGAGGTAGGCGTTTCAGGGCTCCGGCCGCTGAAGTTGAGCCTTTCAAGTCGCCTCGAGCCCGGCAAGCTCCAGAAGATAGGTAGAAATAGCTTTGGGGTATAGGAATTGAGGAAGTAGTTTTTTATAAGGCTGAGCGTGGTATTCGCATAACGCGTGTGTGTGGCACCTGGCATTGATGCTTATCACACTCTTGACCAGTGAAAGAGGACTTAAGGTTGCTAACTCAGTACGTGGGTGTGGTTGAACTATTTGTTTGTAGCTTAGCCTATCCTACTAGGTGATTAGCTTCAGACTGCAGTCACTGTGGTTTGCCTTCTGGTAAAATGGCAGTGTTTAACTTAGAGGAGTTTGTGGCACATCCTACTTTAAGTCAGGTTGATGGCTGTAGGAAGGATGATTTGTGTTTGATTGCCGATTATTACGGTATTTCTGTTTCACGGTCGCTTATAGAAAAAAATCTGAAGGCAGTCCTTTTAAGAGGACTGGTAGAAAAGGGAATTCTTGCCTCACAGGTTTTGGAGGAGTCTCCTGGTGTGGTGGCCGGGGCTACTGCAGCGGTATCCCCGGGTGAGAGTCAGGAAGGAGTGATTGAGCCACAGCCTGGTGGTTTTACTCCAGGTGGAGAGGGTAGTGAGGAAGAGGTAAAACCTTACACGATGCCACGGTTTGAGCCACTCTCTATAGAGACAACTTCTGGTTCTGTGGGAGGTGCCCGATTGAAGATGCGTTTAGCTCGTCTTCAGCAGGAGAGGCAGGAAATAAAGGAGGAGCGAGAGTTTCAACTAGAGTTGAAAAAGTTGGAGATAGAGTCAGAGACACGGAGGGAGTATGAGTTGAAAAAATTGGAGGCAGAGACAGCTATCAGGATGCGTCAGTTGGAGTTGCAGAGGAGTGAAGTCGACGCTAGGACATCGGCGATGGCCTCTAGCTGTGGCGGACGGTCACCGTCAGGTTCTGATAATGCCTTTGATGTACGAAAGAATGTTGCAATGGTCCCTATTTTTCAAGAGACTGAGATTGAGTCCTACTTTAGTGCATTCGAGCGCATTGCCGTCGCTTTGCATTGGCCAAAGGATGTGTGGGCTATACTTCTGCAGTGTAAGTTAACTGGTAAGGCTCAGGAAGCGTGTACTTCTCTCTCTACTGAAGATAGTTTAGTATATGAGAAAGTAAAAAGCGCTATTCTTCGGGCGTATGAGCTAGTACCAGAGGCTTACAGACAGCGTTTTCGAAGTCTTAGAAAGACGACGACTCAGAATTACATCGACTTTGCTAGGGAGAAAGAGATCCTCTTTGACCGATGGTGTGCATCATGTAAGGCAAAGGACTATGTTTTACTGCGTGAGCTGATGCTAGTGGAGGAGTTTAAAAACTGTGTGACTGAGCGTACAGTGATCTATCTGAATGAGCAGAAGGTAGCTACATTACAGCAGGCTGCTACGCTGGCGGAAGAGTTCGCTCTCATGCACAAGAGTGTTTTTAATAAACCAGATCCTTCCTTCAATCGTGGTTTTTCGCAGAGGTCTGGTGATGCACGTATCCCCCAGCCCAGAGCGCCCTTGTCATGTCCTGTGGCTGAGAGACAGTGTTTCTTCTGCCACAAGCCTGGTCACCTTATCGCCGATTGCATAGCTCTGAAGCGTAAGCAGCAGGTGCCAGGTCCAAAACCAGCAGGGGTAGTTTTCAAGCGGACGAAGGGTATGGGTTTGATTAAAACAGTGCCCACCGGTAGCCGCCCCGTAGATAAAAGCCTACCTGATGAGTGCTTTAAGCCTTTCATCTTCACCGGATCTGTGTCTCTCACTGGAAAGTTGGAGGACCAACGTTCAGTCACAGTGTTGCGAGACACTGGTGGCTCTCAGTCATTCATTCTTTCTAGTATCCTGCCCGTGAGTGATACCTCTGCCTGTAATACAAGCACTATAGTAAGAGGTATTGGGATGGGTTTTGTACCCGCGCCTCTTCATTACGTTCATGTAAAGTCGGGTTTGATTACGGGTTTCTTCCCAGTTGCTGTCCGCCCCAGTTTTCCTGTCGAAGGTGTTGACTTCATAATGGGTAACGACATAGCGGGAGGGAAGGTCTACCCTACTCCTGAGGTTGTTAGTGTTCCCATTACTGAATCTGACCCTGATGACCTGGTTAGCCATCATCCGGATGTGTTTAAGGTTAGTGTCTTGACTAGGGCTCAAGCTAAAAAACAGGCTCAAGAGGTAGAATTGTCAGACTCCTTAGTTTCTTCTATTTTGTCTGAGGAAGTGTTGTCACCTGATGACGGGTTGGTGGATGGCGCATTGAAGGAGCGTGAAGCGGTGGAAGAGTTAGTTAGTGCTTCTGAGGCACCATTATCATTGACTCGCGAAGCACTGATAAGTGCTCAGAAAAGGGATTCCTCCCTATCAAAGTGTTTCGCCGCAGTCAAGGAAAATGATTGTAAGGACGGTAGGAAACAGTCATTCCATCTGGAGGACGGAGTGTTGATACGTAAGTGGGTTTCGCGGCTAGCTGAATCATCAGATGATTCAGTTGTGGATGGCGTTGGCCCTCTGCCCAAGACGAAGTCTGGCAATCAGTTCTTGCTAACTGTGATGTGTATTTTAATGATGTGGTGGTGTACTGACACCTGGGCTGACCATTTAGCCAGCTTGAACGTGGTGTTCCAGCGGCTCGTGGAATCGTCTTTGACACTTCTGACGGTAAGGTGGTCTAATTGCAGGTTACCAATTCGTACATTTTTAGCACCAGATGTACAGGTAACAGACCATCTTATGTGGCAGTGGGGAAGTGAGTGTGCAACTTCCCCTGTGATGTGACAATTAGAGTAGTGTTGCTCTAATGTTGCAAACTACCCGTTTGCTCTTATGGGGGGGAGTGTTACGGACGTAGTGTGTTTTTGTGTGACTAACTGTGTTCTCTCCCCAGCCTACTGTTTGTCCCTCCTCCTGCAGCACTCAAGCAATCAGGAAATTGAGTGCACCTGCTCAGGGTAGGGCTATATAAGCTGGGAGCGGACCAGAGCACAGGAGCCAGTGGGCCATTCGGCAGATAACGTGCTGCATGTGTGGAAACTAGTGAACGAAGTGTTGTGTTTCTTCTCGTGGAACTAGTAGAGTGAGCTATTTTGGTTAATTAGTGTTTAGTTATAGTTTTGTTTACTAGTAGTTGTTTCCCTTTGTGTTTTCCCCTTTTGGGAAAGTGGTTTTTCGTTACCTTAAATAAACCTTTTTGTTAACCTTTACGTCTGTCTGAGACTCCTCCTTGTCCCCCGGAAAAACATTATTTGTTACTACCCAAAGATACCCCTAGATACCAATTGGGGTCGTAACACATGGTGAATGCAGTAGGCTACTATAGGCCTAGTAAAAGATTGGGCCCAATGGCTTACTATGATGTGTTTTAAGCTTTGGTTAACCAGCCAGAAACAGCCAGAGTCTTCTACTCCGATAAGGAATCGGTTTATATTGTATTCATAGCCTATTGATTATGATCGGTCTGCTTATGGTATAAAGTCCATTGATAGACCCCCCGCGTAGCGAGGCCGTGTCACAGCCTATCAGATAGACCCCAGACTAATTACCAACTGTCTAGAAATGAATATTCATGAGCAAGCTAGAACCTTTCAATCTATTCATGTATCTTTAAAATCCTATTTTTAAAAAGGGGACTGTCCCTGGAAAACGGGGCCGTCTGGTCTTCAGTAGGCCGGTAGTATCGGCCTCCTACTGGAGCTGACCGCACTGAGTTCACACTTGACAGGCGCTAGGACCCTGGGGACCACGGCTTCCCCAGGGTCCTAGCACCTGTCAAAATGTCTGCCTGCACATTGGCTCCATGAGTCCCCTTATCACTTCCTCACCAGAGAACTCCTCCACCACCAGCACCACCACTACCACCACCAGCACCACCACTACCACCACCACCAGTACTGACCGTCTTCATGACGTTAGACTCTAGCTCTATGATGCTAGGCTATCCTCTGAACCCTGAGGTCAAGAGACTAAATTAGGTATAGAAGTTCACATATATCCACAGCAAGTTTCCAGTCCGATTCTTCCAAAAATACAGCTGAGGCAATACTTCACGTTCAATGCTCTATTTGTGGGCTCATGCAGGATCCCCAAAACAACCACCAGAGACCTTCCGTGGTCACAAAAAGCTCTGCTTGATTCTGTGTGTAAAATCCTGAGTGCTCTCTCATTATTATTCTCCCATTCTTCTCCCATTTAAGTATTTTCTTCATCACACAACACAGTGTCTTAAAGCACATGACAAGGGCGGGGCTCTCGGTTACCTCCTATCATCATCTGTTATCATGCAAAAAGGTGCAACCCACAGATGGCTATTGGGTTACCGTTATTAAATTAAGCCAATGACAAACCGCCTACACCCTCTCTAGGCTAATTATTTCGGGGGAGGGGGGGGGGGATGATGGGCCCCCGACCTGTTTGTCTGAGGGGGATCCATTGTTAGGTTGTGAGACAAGGGAAGGGCCATTTGATGGCAATACGAACCGTGGAGCAATATCTTACAATATCTTTAAGAACAAAAGGGGGTTAGAGACAGACGTTTAGCAGGGAGGGGGATGAGAACAGGATGAAGGTAAATATAAATATGAACTCAAACATGGGTTTAGAGAAAGGAATCTGGCGGGGGGGGCGTAAGGGCAGGGAAAAGGTGTCGTCAACTAACAGTGGGGGGCAGAGACCGGGTTCTGGCTGGGAGGGGGAAACAGTATGAGGCAAAACCAAATTTAACTGTTTAAAGACACTTTCCTCAACAGCGTGTAAAGACAGCTGTTTTTCATATATGGGGTCGAAAGGTCAGAAGGAGCCCGCGCCACTCCCCTTCTGAGATCTAACAAAGTGAGAGGGGTAAGAGGTCATGAGATGAAGCATTATCCGAGACTCTTTTAGTTATTTCCTGTAGGGCTAGAGGCCCTAAATGCATTATCTTACTTGTCCATGAGGCCCTCTTTCATATGAAAGAAACCCCAGGTCTCTTGCTCACTCCCAAGTGTCATTGACCCCTAGGTCACCTACTAATTACATAACTTCCTGTAGGGCTGGATGTACAGTATATTAGCTACTATTTTTGTAAATCTTGATGCCCTGATTCATATAAAAGAGACCAGACGTCGTTATCTTACTCCCAAGTCATTCTGTGCACACACCATTAACAGGTTAATGGTGTGTTTGCATCACTTCCTGTAGGTCTAGGACCCTCATGATGATAATTGTAGTAAGCTTTTGAAAGTCTTTTTAGTCTTCCTTTTACTTTATTGACGCATTAACACTTTAAAGCAGGATTAATTGGTCATTATTATCTTGTGCTTATTATCTATGTTTTTATAAAATTAACCTTTAGAATGGATTTTTTGGCAGAAGCAAAGCAGACATAAACTCCCTGTTTTCCCACAAAAACAAGACGAAAAAAGTTATCCGTGGGTCACTCGAAAATCTATGTATTTATTGAAAGAACATCATCAGTTACATAAAATAACATATCATGACTTTCATAGAACACACATAACATAGCAGCCCAGATGACCAATGTTACACAACGCAAAACAAAGATTCAAACAACATGTGAGCTGCGTTGTTTCAGGGTAACCAGCATCTATATGAATCACCATGGCAACGATAGAAAAGTTGCATTAACTAACAAACTAAACATCCTCTACGTTCACTGACTGAAGATTACAACATTAAAATTAATATTCATCGCTAGAAATTTTATCAAAGCTCATTTTAATTCCGTAACTATCTTAAATGTTGCTTTTTCCACTGAGAATAGAATGATTGTCATCCATTTTGTTTTGGCAGAACCTTGACATACGTGACGTATTGCTGTTTCTTCAAACAGTCGATAGGGGGCTAAAATGGTCATATTGGTCGTTTTCAAAGACCTTTACAAACAACCTATTCTGACGTTTAGGTTGGAGATCACGTTTCATCGTTGATATTGTCAAAAAGTTACGTGGATAGGTTGATGGTCATTAAACAGCTTATTCAAGAGAACCATGAATCAGAACTGTGTATGTTACTCTGTTAACTAAAGCTAGCCTGCTAACATTTCTGATAACTACAGCAGGGCAAACCATGTCATCTATTTATATATTCCGATTATTGGTCTTCGGGTCAGTGATATTAGGATGACACAAGCAAGCAAACATTAAATATGTTAAATTGATATGCAAAATAAAGACAAACCAGCACATTCACATCAGGAAAAGGTGAATCGTCAATATCAATACATAAATATAACCCCCACTTCAATTCCATTAAAACAACCTACTCAATCAGAGTTTAAGATAAAACCCTACTGTGTGGATATCATTTGTAATTCAGCTAAGCCAGACAGAGATATAAAAGCCAACAGATACTTGATTTAGTCTGTTGAAACCATCTTGAACTCACAATCTCCACATTTCAGATCAAAGGATTGATGCATGACACAACTACATCTGCTCATAAAGAAGTTCACTGATTATAAACTAAAGTAAATGTATTATATATGCTATTCTAGCACAAAATGTGGCCTGTTACAATGCCCATAATGACGGAATGCAGAACTAGCTAGCTACCTCAGACACACTCTGAGCTACAGCATTCAGAAACATCACTACTCAGGTCTTCTTCAGAATCAGCAGCTATGTTCCCCAGTGAGAACAATTAGGTGCAGCGAATTTGATTCTCTCTTGTGGAAGTATAGAAGCGCAACTGGTTCACTCCTTCTGTGGGACCTGCGGAAATATAAATATTAGAAATTTAATGAAAGTGGCTGAAAATACCTACAGCTCATTTAATTTATTCATACTCCTAGGTTGAGCGTAGTACATATGAGGACTTTTATTTTCCCTTACAGGAAGCTCAAACCTCTTACTGAAACAGTAAGAGGTTTGAGCTTCCTGTAAGGGAAAATAAAAGTCCTCATATGTACTACGCTCAACCTGCAACCTGGTGCATGCCTTTACAGAAGGTTAAGCATATTTGGCTTTATAAGGACCTGGTAATGGCTCTATAGGCTGGACACCAACCTGTAAAGCAGATGAAGTTAAGATGTTCTTCACAAGAGCGTGGCCTCCATGTGGAAGGTTCCACACTGGACACGCCCCCACAGGGGCTGGAATGTTGTGAACCTTCGTCCCATTGGTTGAAGTCCATCGGTTCACCGGACATCCAAAACCAGGAGCTTCCTGAAAGTGACCTACCAACATTGAAAGATTTGAAAGAGTTACATGAGAATAATGTGGCCAAATATTTAGCTTTTGTTATTTTCATGGTATTGTTGATAAGACAAAGTGATGGACAGACAGATTATCATAAGGACAGACTTGATTGCCTGATAGACACCAAGGTCTGGCCTGTACCTGCGCAGGCCCACCCAGAGGTGGCTGGTTAGTGGGAAGGGGGCGCGAGCTACCAGCTCATCAATCATCTCCTGGTCTTCTGGGCCCATGAGGCTCAGCAGGTCCCAGTGAGAGTCTCTGCAGTAGAGCAGGGCGTCTGACCAGCACAGCCGTGTCCCCATCAGAGTGATGTTCCTCCCCATCTCCTGAATGCTCATGGAGGGTGCAGCGAGCTCTTTGGTAATAATTGACAATGTGTTGTTGAGGGAGTTTTACTTTCAGCATTGTAAGTCTAGTAGAGCTATGAAGTAGAGCCTCTATAATCCCATTCAAAATAGTCTAACCTACTATTAATATTTACTATGGACCTATACACCGTATATACAGTCTTCTGCATTGCCAATGCCACTATCACCATGTAGTTGTTAAACGTTCTGTCCACTAGAGGGCATTCTACCAATTTTCATTAATTTAAATATTTTATTAAATATATTTAAGTAAATATTAATATTAGCCACAAAATCACCACTCACGTTGTTTTACATTGAATGTTATTGTTCGTTTTACACAACAATAAAATAGTAACAAGTCATTGAGTTGAATGGGAGTGAACACAGACAAAGTGATTTCCATTTTGCGAAAGGCAACATACAATTGATTCACACCAAGGTTGAATTTTTACGGCTCTAGCCAGGGAATAAATCTTTTAAACCAATCATGTTTTGGTGTCTTTGTCAAAGTCACCATGGAAACTGTCCAAGTTGGAGGAGGTAACAGCCACTTAACGTTTCTCCACACAGTGGTCTTACTGCATCCGTAGTGGTAAACTACAATCATAGACCTATAATTATCACTATCTGTTATATGTATTGATCATTCATCTCGATAGCAGTCGGCGCCACAAGCGAATGTTTAATTCCACCTCAGTACATAAATATAGGTTGCTTTTGATAACATGAAGGTGTGCCGTAGTATCGCAACAGTTTCGTTTTGAATATAAACTTTCTACAAAAGAGTGACAACTCTATTTTAGTTATTGAGCAGGGAAACAACCTCAAAAACCATAGTCTCCAAAACATGAATGTATTCAAGAATGCACACCCACTTATTATAACCCCGCCCCCCTAATTAATTCCAGAAATCATCATTACATCAATAAATAAATCGCCAATCAATGTGGGATCATTTTAAAACACATACATTTGAATAGCAAACCAACACCTTCAGACACTTGGCAATTCTTTCTCTTAAAAAGTAACCACCACAGTCTAATCTCAGCACACTTGAACTCAACTGATGTGAAGGGCTATGAGCTGTCTTGGACCATACAGAAAACAACTTACTTTGATACTTCACTCTGAAATATCACAACAGTCATGTAGATCAGTGGTGCCAACCTTTGACTTTAGGTGGACCACTAAATTGTCATCAAGACCTTTCGCAGACCACCTCAGATGCAAACGGTAGAAAATAGATAAATACAAATGCAGTGGCTGAGCAAAGAGTGCCAGCAAACCCTTTATACACAAGTATTACTGCAAGAAGGCCATGGCCAGTGGGAAACAGTGGAAATAAGAAGTCAGCAACGCTGCCTATGCTCCCTTTGTGATTATTCAGCAAAACTAAATCACCACAAAATATCAAAGGAAAACCTTACAGTGCAGAAATGTAACTGCACAAAGCAAATCTTGAAAAAAACTAAAAAACATAATACGTTTTAAAGGTATTTTTGTATTTTAAATTATCTATATATATATATTTTTTATTTTTTTATTATTGTACATTTGACTATTTCAAGAATAAAATCCCACATTCCACCTGCAGTACCCTCGTGTACCACCAGTGGTACGTGTACCACCTGCAGTACCCTCATGTACCACCAGTGGTACCTGTACCACCTGCAGTACCCTCATGTACCACCAGTGGTACGCAGACCATCTGCAGTACCCTCATGTACCACCAGTGGTATGTGTACCACCGGTGGTACGTGTGCCACCTGCAGTACCCTCGTGTACCACCAGTGGACCGCGTACCACAGGGTGAAAACACTGTATGCAGATTGTGCTTTGGTGGATGCTTTTACCCAAATTGTCTGACAATACTGTCGGTGCATACATTGTAATAATAGGTAGCCCTGAGTGGGAATCAAACCCCTAACCCTGACAGTGTTAATGCCATGCTCTACCAGTTGAGCTATAAGGAACATCAGCATTTGACTTTTGACCAATGATGGTTGACCAACAGTGGTACTGGTACACCCATCCCCCTTTGATGATCATGTAATTATGGACTGGGTTCCTACCTCCGTACACTTTGACCTCACAATACTTTGATCAGTTGAGTAGAAATTCCAACACTTGAAAAGGAGGTAGCCTGGGAGAGCAAATGATGGAACAGTCTGGAAGAGAGAGGTGGGTTTACTGGGGACTGGAGGTATGAGAGACCAATCGAGTAGCTGTTGTAGTACTTAGGTATGGTTGGCTTATGGTGGGAGTATAATGCTATTTAGTAATTTCCTTATCCAAAGAATGAGGTGAGGAACAGTGATTACTAGTTGTGACGTTGTTGCGTGTTCCGTGGCTATTGTATAGTGAGTGTTCTCTGAATGTTAGGGTGAGCCTCGGTCTGGAACACCCAGGTGTGCAGTAGTGCTCGAGTGCAAGTATGTCATAGTGCAATCCTGCCAAGAAAGGAGGCAGTGGGAAACTGGAAATAAAGAAGTCAGCAACGCTGCCTATGCTCCCTTTGTGATTATTCAGCAAAACTAAATCACCACAAAATATCAAAGGAAAACCTTACAGTGCAGAAATGTAACTGCACAAAGCAAATCTTGAAAAAAACTAAAAAACATAATACGTTTTAAAGGTATTTTTGTATTTTAAATTATCTATATATATATATTTTTTATTTTTTTATTATTGTACATTTGACTATTTCAAGAATAAAATCCCACATTCCACCTGCAGTACCCTCGTGTACCACCAGTGGTACGTGTACCACCTGCAGTACCCTCATGTACCACCAGTGGTACCTGTACCACCTGCAGTACCCTCATGTACCACCAGTGGTACGCAGACCATCTGCAGTACCCTCATGTACCACCAGTGGTATGTGTACCACCGGTGGTACGTGTGCCACCTGCAGTACCCTCGTGTACCACCAGTGGACCGCGTACCACAGGGTGAAAACACTGTATGCAGATTGTGCTTTGGTGGATGCTTTTACCCAAATTGTCTGACAATACTGTCGGTGCATACATTGTAATAATAGGTAGCCCTGAGTGGGAATCAAACCCCTAACCCTGACAGTGTTAATGCCATGCTCTACCAGTTGAGCTATAAGGAACATCAGCATTTGACTTTTGACCAATGATGGTTGACCAACAGTGGTACTGGTACACCCATCCCCCTTTGATGATCATGTAATTATGGACTGGGTTCCTACCTCCGTACACTTTGACCTCACACAACTGCAGGTAGCCTCCTTGATCAGAGGACTTGTAGAAGTTGATAAACCTTCCTTCCATTCCCCAACACTTGACAGTCTGAGTCAAGCAGCTTGGGTCAGCGCTGATGATGGCACACCTGAGGAAAAGAGACAGAGAGAGAATATACAGTAGTCTGGTAAAAGTAGGTATCAGAGACCAGATTCGAGTAGCTGGTGTGTGTAGGTGTACTTGAGTAGAGGACTGGTTGTGTGCCTTTATTTTATGGGAGTATAATATTCTATGCTATTTAGTAATTTACACCTTATCCAAAGACACTTAAAAGTAGGTCGAGGACACCAGTGATTAACCTTGGATTGTCGTTGCCGTTGTTCGCCAGTGAATTCCCGATGAGTATTTCCACGCCAATGAACTGTTCCCTATTGGCATCCCTATTAGTGACCTGGATCTCTGACACCCTGTACACACCAGGCAGCTCCAGCCTCCACCATGGTTTAGCCTGATAGGCGGTAGAGCTGCAGCTGTAGTGCTCAAACAAAGGGTCGGTGTTCCCATCGATGGCGTGTTCAGCCTTCCCCATGTCAAAGAGGAGTGACGACTGAATAGCCGTGCCGCTCAACGCCAGGTTAATGCGGGATGCAGCTTAATGGAGAGTTGAACCACAGAATAGTTTATCAAGTTGCATTCTAGTGTTCAAAACACATTGAAATACTTACAATAATAATTATAACCAGTCATCGGCCCCTAAATGGGGCAGTAGAAATACCTGAAAATCCAGGTGACTTCCGCAGGAGGACCACAACACCTGGTGATGAGGAAATAGTATTTACTTAATAAAATAAATATTTCAGCTATTATTTACAAGCATTTATCCTACAACTATTGTATCTATGAAATATTCAAACTATTTGTGTTAGGAATCTTACACACGCCCACGATCACAAAAACATAGGAGGAGGTCAACTGTCAAAAGTTATGGCAGGTACATTTTTATTAATTCAATATATTGAACTGGGTAATGATAAATACTGTAGTGCTGTGTGGAATACCTACCAATGAAACTGCAGATGAGACGACTGGACCCCATGGTTCTGGAGAAACATCATGCCCAGACAATAGATATACTAGCTACTAGGTATACAGTCATACATACATATGAAATTATACATACAACATTCTATTGAAAGTGGAAACAAATAGATCCTTTTAGATGGAGCCATAAGTAATTGATATATAATACATTCATCTTACGAGTCTAAAAATGAGGAGTCTACCGTTACAAAGCAATACAAAAACATAGTTTTGTCTCTCTGATTTGAAGATGGTACTCACCGGCAGAGTCTGTAGGTCCTTCTGTATGACTGAAGCGTCTGAATCTAGGATCAGCACAAGATAAACTTGGAATTGACTTAAGTAATCCAAAGGCTCTTCTTTGCAAACATTAGGGTTCTTACAACGCGTTGACGAGTCTCACAGAAAAGTGTGAGACACAAAGTGTGAGGCAGACGCGTACGGGGCTAAGACACTAAAATGAGCAATGCCGCGGTCAGGTCGTCAGTATACTTGGTGCCATACCTAATAGCCTATTCAAATAATGTTTGCAAATATCCATTGCCCTTCACATGCCCCTGTTCAAGCCAGTGCAAAGTGATCTGTAGAGACTGACGTAAGGGCAAGGTACGTAGCAGTGGGACCATAATCATTTTTAAGTAAGATACACATGTGATATCTATTTTACTCATGAGGACAAGTGTATTCAGCCTGAACATGTTAATCAAAACTGAAGTTTGAAAAATAAATGTTTTACTTAGAATTACACCTAATTTGACAAATAAAACGGTACTCATTAGCAATTTATAATGAATACATGGAGGAAGAAATACTACAATTTTTAACACCTCACTGGAGACATGCCACGTGCCAGCCTGCTTCAAGTCCTCAATAATTATTCCTGTTCCTAAGAAGCCAAGGACCACAGGACTTAATGACTTCAGACCCGTCGCCCTGACCTCTGTGGTTATGAAGTCTTGGCCCTCGTGAGTGATTCAGATCACCACCTCGGAAATACGCCTACTCATACTTAATAGTCTATACAAATAATGTTTGCAAATATCGAACCTCCTTCCAATTTCCCTGTTAAATGGGTGCAGCTGCTAGCAATGTTTCCATTCTATCTATCAGTCAACCAGAGGAGATATTCTTATAGATGTATAAAATGTATAACATATGTCTCATTGTTTTTAGAAAATTGAATGTTGAAATGTTACATTATTCCTTTAATCATGTCTAACTTAATTACCTACATTTAACCATCTAACCTGCTAAAATAAGCAATTTATCAAACGTAATATTGAAAGCCAAAATAGCTTGTAGCTACTCACACTACTGCTACTAATCCTAGAAATGCTTGCAAACTGCATCTTGTTGTGTTGTTACTGGCACTCGTTTTAAATAAGCGACTATTCTGAACATATTAGAAGTCTTTGAACATTAAAGAAAATATTGTCTAAGGTGGTGGTTTGCCACTGCTGGCACTATTATCATGCTGATAATATACTAAACAGACTTCCCTTTGATTGGTAGATATGTCAATGAGTTGTTTTAATTACTAGCTAGGGCCTTGTCTTTCTCTGTCTGCCTCTGTACCTTTCTCTCCAACTTGATATGCAAATATATTCAATGGGAGAGAAATACATGGTGGTATTTCTTCCTCCATGTATTCATTATAAATTGCTAATGAGTACCATTTTATTTTTCAAATTAGGTGTAATTCTAAGTAAAACATTTATTTTTCAAACTTCAGTTTTGATTAACATGTTCAGGCTGAATACACTTGTCCTCATGAGTAAAAGAGATATCACATGTGTATCTTACTTAAAAATGATTATGGTCCCACTGCTACGTACCTTGCCCTGACGTCAGTCTCTACAGATCACTTTGCACCGGCTTGAACAGGGGCATGTGAAGAGCAATGGATATTTGCTGACATTATTTGAATAGGCTATTAGCTATGGCACTAAGTATACTGACGACCTGACCGTGGCATTGCTCATTTTACTGTCCACCCTCCTTGATGCGTATGCAGCGAGCCATTAGCCAAATGAAATGCCTCACACTTTGTGTGAGACACGTCAACACGTTGCACAGAGAATGAAGGGATATCTATGTGTTATATTGTTGTGTGATGAAGGGAAAACAGACACGCAAGTGTCTTCACTCTATTCTCTTGTTGTACCCTTAAATTGAGTTTCACATGGACAGAATGAACCCCTTGTTATGTCTGACACCTTGTGATTTAACCAAAATAAGGTATACCTTATGGAACCATATGGTACCTTTGGGAGTTGTGCTTAATCTTTCATTTAATTTAGTCTTATAACGATAATCATGAGGCTGTTTTGGTGCCCCTCCTGCACTTCATTCCCTACCCACTTGCTAAATAAAGATGGTGCAGGCAGTATAGCTCCACTGGGGCCCGTGGGGTGGGGGGCCGTAGACACAGTGGGCCCTCCAACAATGTGTTGGGCGGAGAATGGGCCCTTGTGAGTTATTCAGATCACCACCTCGGAAATACACCTACTCATACTTAATAGTCTATACAAATAATGTTTCCAAATATTCAACCTCCTTCCAATTTCCCTGTTAAATGGGTGCAGCTGCTAGCTATGTTTCCATTCTATCTATCAGTCAACCAGAGGAGATATTCTTACAGATGTATAAAATATATAACATATTTCTCGTTGTTTTTAGATAATTGAATGTTGAAATGTTACATTATACCTTTAACCATGTCTAACTTATTTACCTACACTTAACCATCTAACCTGCTAAAATAAGTAATTTATCAACCATAATTTAGAAAGCCAAAGTAGCTTGTAGCTACTCACACTACTGCTACTAATCCTAGAAATAATTGAAAACTGCATCTTGTTGTGTTGTTACTGGCACTCGTTTTAAATAAGCCACTATTCTGAACATGTTAGAAATCTTTGGACATTAAAAAACACATTGTCTAAGGTGGTGGTTTGCCACTGCTGGCACTATTATCATGCTGATAATATAATACACAGAATTCCCTTTGATTTCTTGAAATGTCGATGAGTTGTTTTATTTACTAGCTAGGGCCTTGTCCTTCTCTGTCTGTCTCTGTACCTTTCTCTCCAATTTGTATGCAAATATATTAAATGGGAGAAAAATACATGGTGGTATTTCTTCCTCCATGTATTCATTATAAATTGGTAATGAGTACCATTTGATTTAAAGTAAACATTTATTTTTCAAACTTCAGTTTTGATTAACATGTTCAGGCTGAATACACTTGTCCTCATGAGTAAAAGTGATATCACATGTGTATCTTACTTAAAAATGATTATGGCCCCACTGCTACGTACCTTGCCCTGACGTCTATCTCTACAGATAACTTTGCACCAGCTTGAACAGGGGCATGTGAAGAGCAATGGATATTTGCAAACATTATTTGAATAGACTATTAGGTATGGCACTAAGTATACTGACGACCTGACCGTGGCATTGCTCATTTTACTGTCCACCCTCCTTGATGCGTATGCAGCGAGTCATTAGCCAAATGAAATGCCTCACACTTTGTGTGAGACACGTCAACGCATTGCACAGAGGATGAAGGGAAATCGATGTTATATACCCTTAAATTGAGTTTCACATGGACAGGGCGAACCCATTGTTATGTCTGACACTTCAACATATGGTACCTTTGGGAGTTGTGCTTAATCTTACATTTAATTAATTCAGTTAACGATAATCATAAGGCTGTTTTGGAGCTCCGCCTGCACTTCCTTCATTGAAGGACAGTGGCTATTTGCAAACATTATTTGAATAGACTATTAGGTATGGCACCAAGTATACTGACGACCTGACCGCGGCATTGCTCATTTTAGTGCCTGAGCCCCGGACACGTCTGCCTCACACTTTGTTTCTCACACTTTCTGTGAGACTCGTCAATGCCTTGTAAGAACCCTAATGTTTGCAAAGAAGAGCCTTTGGATTACTTAAGTCTTTTCAAGTTTATCTTGTGCTGATCCTAGATTCAGACGCCTCATTATATAGCAGAAGGACCTACAGACTTTGCCGGTGAGTACCATCTTCAAGTCAGAGAGACAAAACTAGTTTAGGATTGTTTTGTATTGGTCTTTAATGGTAGACTCCTCATTTTTGGACTCCTACGATTAATGTAATATGTCAGTTACTTATGGCTCCATCCCTAAGGATCTATTTGTTTCCACTTTCAATATAATGTTGTATGTACAGTACAATTTCATATGTATGTCTGACTGTATACCTATTAGCTAGTATAAGCTATTGTCTGGGCATGTTGTTTCTCCAGAACCATGGGGTCCAGTCGTCTCATCTGCGGTTTCATTGGTAGGTATTCCACACAGCACTACAGTATTTATCAGTATCCAGTTCATTATATTGAATTAATAAAAATGTACCTGCCATAACGTTTGACAGTTGACATCCTATGTTATTGTGATCGTGGGCGTGTGTAAGATTCCTACCACGAATAGTTTGAATATTTCATAGATACAATAGTTGCAGGATAAATGTTTGTAAGAAATAGCTGAAGTATTTATTTTATTAAGTTAATAGTATTTTCTCATCACCAGGTGTTGTGGTCCTCCTGTGGAAGTCACCTGGATTTTCAGGTATTTCTATGTGCCCCATTTAGGGGCCGATGACTAGTTATAATTATTAGTATAAGTATTTCAATGTGTTTTGAACACTAGAATGCAACTTGACAAACTATTCTGTGGTTCCACTCTCCATTAAGCTGCATCCCGCATTAACCTGGCGTTGAGCGGCACGGCTGTTCAGTCTTCAACCATCTGGGGCGCAGTGGCTGAACGCGCCATCGATGGGAACACCGACCCTCAGTGGGAGCACAACAGCTGCATCTCTACCAACTATCAGGCCAAACCATGGTGGAGGCTGGAGCTGCCTGGTGTGTACAGGGTGTCAGAGATCCAGGTCACTAATATGAATGCCTATAGGGATCAACTCAACGGCGTGGAAATACTCATCGGGAATTCACTGGCGAACAACGGCAACAACAATCCAAGGTGAATCACTAGTGTCACCTACCCTACTTCTACTCAATACTGTTCGAGTCCCAGCCAAAACGTTCTGGGTTTGATCCCTGATGACCTCAACCTGCTTTTAAGTGTCATTGGATGAAAGTGAAAATTATTAAATAGCATAGAATATTATACTCTCAGAAAATAAGGGAACACAGCCAGTGCTCTGCTCAAGTACAGCTGGACACACACCTGCTACTGGAATCTGGTCTCTGATACCTTCACCAGACTACTGTATCTTCTCTCTCTATCTCTTTTCCTCAGGTGTGCCATCATCAACGATGACCCAAGCTGCTTGACTCAGACTGTCAAGTGTTGGGGAATGGAAGGAAGGTTCATCAACTTCTACAAGTCCTCTGGTCAAGGAGGCTACATGTCGTTTTGTGAGGTCAAAGTGTACGGAGGTAGGAACCCAGTCCATCATTACATGATCATCAAAGGGGGATGGGTGTACCAGTACCACTGTTGGTTAACCATCATTGGTCAACAGTCAAATGCTGCTGTTCCTTATAGCTCAACTGGTAGAGCATGGCGTTAACACTGCTACGGTTAGGGGTTTGATTCCCACTCAGGGCTACCTATTATTACAATGTATGCACTGGCAGTATTGTAAGATACTTTGGGTAAAAGCATCCACCAAAGGACAATCTGCATACAGTGTTTTCAACCTGTGGTACAGGTACCACTGGTGGTACACGAGGGTACTGCAGGTGGTACACGTACCACTGGTGGCACACGAAGGTACTGTGGGTGGTCTGTGGGATTAATTTTTTTAATATAAACATTTACAATAGAAAAATGAATATAGATAATTTAAAATACATTTATTCAGTAAATAAAGTATATAGTATGTTATTATAAAAAAAAAAGAGTTGCTTTGTATAGTCACTTTTTTGCATTATAAGGTTTTCCATTGATGTTTTGTGTTGATTTGGTTTTGCTGAATAATCACAAAGGGAGCATAAGCAGCGTTGCTGACTTCTTCTTTCCACTGTCTCCCACTGGCCATGGCCTTCTTGCAGTAATACTTGTGTATAAAGGGTTTGCTGGCACTCTTTCGTCAGCCACTGCTTTTGTATTTATCAATTTTCTACCGTTTGCATCTGAGGTGGTCCACGAAAGGTCTTGATGACATTTTAGTGGTCCACCTAAAGTCAAAGGTTGGGCACCACTGATCTACATGACTGTTCTGTATTGTGATATTTCAGAGTGAAGTATCAAAGTAAGTTGTTTTCTGTCTGGTCCAAGACACCTCATAGCCCTTCACATCAGTTTAAGTCAAGTATGCTGAAATTAGACTGTGGCAGTTCCTTTTTTGAGAGAATAAACTGCCAAGTGTCTGAAGGTGTTGGTTTTCCCTTCAAATGGATGTGTTTAAAAACATCACACACTGATTGGCGATTAATTAAATGCCGCTTATAATGCTTTCTGAATTTGAAAAGTGTCTGCTAAGTGTCTAAATAGTGGGTATGGATTAGGTGATTTACTCTGATACTTGGAGGTAGATTTACAGTGCTGAGAGTAGAACTCCGTCAACACCACACTGAAAATTGCTTCCCCAGATCTCGCTGCACCCTCCATGAGCATTCAGGAGATGGGGAGGAACATCACTCTGGTGGGGACACGGCTGTGCTGGTCAGACGCCCTGCTCTACTGCAGAGACTCTCACTGGGACCTGCTGAGCCTCATGGGCCCAGAAGACCAGGAGATGATTGATGAGCTGGTGGCTCGCGCCCCCTTCCCACTAACCAGCCACCTCTGGGTGGGCCTGCGCAGGTACTGGCCAGACCTTGGTGTCTATCAGGCAATCAAGTCTGTCCTTATGATCATCTGTCCGTCCATAACTTTGTCTTATCAAAAATACCATGAAAATAACAAAAGCTAAATATTTGGCCACATTATTCTTCCTTCCACTCATGTAACTCTTTAATCTCTTTCAATGTTGGTAGGTCACTTTCAGGAAGCTCCTGGTTTTGGATGTCTGGTGATCCAATGGGCTTCACCCAATGGGACAGAGGCTCACACCATTCCAGCCCCTGTGGGGGCGTGTCCAGTGTGGAACCTTCCACATGGAAGCCACGCTCTTGTGAAGAACATCTTAACTTCATCTGCTTTACAGGTTGGTGTCCAGCCTATAGAGTCATTACCAGGTCCTTCTAAATCAAAATATGCTTAACCTTCTGTAAAGGCATGCACCACCTTGCATGTACTACCTGCACAATGGAGTCTCAGATAAGATATTCATGAAGAATGTCCTTTTTCAGTCAACTTTATCACATTTACAAACAGCTTGAAACAGTAAGAGGTTCAAGCTTCCTGTTTGGGAAATTAAATATCCTTAGTACTACGCTCAACCTAGGAGTGTGAATGAGGGAAAAAAAACTCTAGGTCTTTTATGTCACTTTCATTAACCTTCTTATATTTGTATTTCCGCAGGTCAGACAGAAGGAGTGAAGAAGCTGCGCTTCTATACTTCCACAAGAGAGAATCAAATTCGCTGCACCTAATTGGCCTCACTGGGGAACATAGCTGCTGATTCTGAAGAAGACCTGAGTAGTGAAGTTTCTGAATGCTGTAGCTCAGAGTGTGTCTGAGGTAGCTAGCTAGTTCTGCATTCCGTCATTATGGTCATTGTGACAGGCCACATGTTGTGCTAGAATAGCACATAGAATACATTTACTTTAGTAAATAATCAATGAACTTATTTTTGAGCAGAGGTAGTTGTGTCATGCATCAATCTTTTGATTTAAAATGTGGATATTCTGAGTCCACGATACTATCAAAAGACTAGATAAAGTATCTGTTGGCTTTTATCTCTCTGTCTGGCTTAGTTGATTTGGAAATTATATCCAAAGTAGGATTTTATCTTAAACTCTGATTTATTAGGTTGTATTAAGGTAATTGAAGTGGGGGTTATATTTATTCATTGATTAGGATGTTCAAAGTAGTTCAAACTCAGAGATACACCATTTGAGATTGTGTGAAGTGTAACACATGTTTTCCAGTTAATCTTTAGATACACATACACATACAGTCTGTCTGTATATATATATGTGTTTTAATAATGTCAATTCTCTTTTTCCAGATGTGAATGTGCTGGTTTGTCTTATGCATATAAATGTAACAAAGCTAATGTTGGCTTGCTAGTGTTATCTTAATATTACTGCCCCAAAAAACAACAATATACATACCTGTATAAATAAATGACATAATTTGCCCCGCTGTAGTTAGCCCATCCAGACAGCCCTGTAACGCATGGCCAGTCAAGGCAGCAGCCCAGGCCTCCGGTCTCCAGGATGGAGGGGGGAGGTGGGTTGGTGGGTCACACTGGGCAGGTGTGGGGACAATGGTAAAGAGTGTGTTGTTTTAGTTGGGTATGGTAACCCTGGTCAATGTCAGGTTTATGTATTTTGTTTAATGGAGTGTGGGTTAGTGGTTGTTAGTGGGGGGAAAGTAGACATCGGCTGGGGATTCTCCCCAGCCTCATTTTGGTGTTGGGGGTTTGTGGAGTGGGTGTGGTCGATGGCTGGTTGAAGCAGCCTCACCTGGCCCGGGTCAGACTGATTGGACTCTGGGGCTGGGTGAGGCTGCACACCTGTTGTACATTGAGTAGTCAGTGTGCACAGGTTAAACCAGCCATCGCCACACACACTCAGGGAGATGTCCTACATGGCAACATGGATCACTGTCTTCGTGTCTCATTGTCTGCAAACTCTTCAATAAACCGGCTTTCAACATTACCACCCTGTGTCCTTGTGTCTGGAGAAGCCTAGAAAAGCCACCTAGGTGGCGTGTATTGCTATTATTTATCAGATGGATTTCTAAATACACCAGTTTTATGGTCTCCCCATCCAAGGAATATATTTGAACCTTTACTATATTTACCAAATCCCATTATGCTATGTTTTGTTAAAAATCAAACCAAAACAATGAATTCCTAGTTACAATGTATTCAATCAAAACAGAACGATAGTAGAAGACCCATGGTAATCTCAAAAAGATAACAATACTGTTTCTCTTTTATGGAAGATAGTATAACAGCCGTATACCTGTGGAGAGAGAATAAAATGTGGTCATAATGTGAGCACGACTGCGTGTGGTTACAATAACAGTAAAAGTGATGTGTGTAGTGAAGTCACACTATGGGAACTATGGGATCTGAATATGTGTTTGGGTAGTGGGACCGTGTCAGTCATAGTAAGACTCATTTAGTCTCTTGACCTCAGGGTTCAGAGGATAGCCTAGCATCATAGAGCCAGAGGCTAGCGTCATGGAGAAGATATGTGGTGGTGGTGGTGGTGGTGGTGGTGGTGGTGGTGGTGGTGGAGGAGTGCTCGGGTCAGGAAGTGATAAGGGGAGTCAGAGAGCCAATGTGCAGGCAGACATCTTGACAGGTGCTAGGACCCTGGGGAAGCCGTGGTCCCCAGGGTCCTAGCGCCTGTCAAGTGTGAACTCAGTGCGGTCAGCTCCAGTAGGAGGCCGATACTACCGGCCTACTGAAGACCAGACGGCCCCGTTTTCCAGGGACAGTCCCCGTTTTAAAAATAGGATTTTAAAGATACAAGAATAGATTGAAAGGTTCTAGCTTGCTCATGAATATTAATTTCTAGACCGTTGGTAATTAGTCTGGGGTCTATCTGATAGGCTGTGACGCGGCCTCGCTACCTATGGACTTAAGCATAAGCAGACTGATCATAATCAATAGGCTATCAATACAATATAGAATGATTCCCTATCGGAGGAGAAGACTCTGGCTGTTTCTGGCTGGTTAACCAAAGCTTAAAACACATCATAGTAAGCCATTGGGCCCAATCCTTTACTAGGCCTATATTAGCCTACTGCATTCACCATGATAACAAGCTAAGTGTCAATCTGTCCCTTTTTTTATTTCAGAAAACATAACCTTAGATAGTTAGTTGACTCTGTGGACCACTAAACTACAAATGTCCCCGCTTTTCATTTCATAAATCACCCAGTCATCTGGTTCAAGCTAGGTTTGTTTTAGTGTTGTTACATTCAGTGAGCAGAGGCTGCTAGTCAAAGTGAAGACAAATGTTGTCCAGTCAATCTGGATATACACGCATATGAAAAACTAAAAAGCATATAGGCCCTATATCCATAACTCTGTAACTAATATCTACAATAAGGAATGACCTCAGACCTAGTTGACCAATGGCGCTATTAGTAGGCCTGACCAATCACAAGCATTAGCCTGGTTGTCTTTTCACAGGTGTCATCGTAGCATAAGCACAGCTATCACTCATAACACTAGCTATTGGCCTGCTCCTTTATGTACCAGGGCCCAGGTAGGAGGTAGGCTAGAGGAGGTTAACTATCTTCACTACAGTCAACTAATGAAGATGAGCTGCCCTGGTAGGCCTACATACAAGTAGCAGACCCATCTTCACTATCAACTAATGAAGATGAGCTGCCCTGGTAGGCCTACATACAAGTAGCAGACCCATCTTCACTATCAACTAATGAAGATGAGCTGCCCTGGTAGGCCTACATACAAGTAGCAGACCCATCTTCACTATCAACTAATGAAGATGAGCCCACTGCCCTGGTAGGCCTACATACAAGTAGCAGACCCATCTTCACTATCAACTAATGAAGATGAGCCCACTGCCCTGGTAGGCCTACATACAAGTAGCAGACCCATCTTCACTATCAACTAATGAAGATGAGCCTGCTGCCCTGGTAGGCCTACATACAAGTAGCAGACCCATCTTCACTATCAACTAATGAAGATGAGCTGCCCTGGTAGGCCTACATACAAGTAGCAGACCCATCTTCACTATCAACTAATGAAGATGAGCCTGCTGCCCTGGTAGGCCTACATACAAGTAGCAGACCCATCTTCACTATCAACTAATGAAGATGAGCTGCCCTGGTAGGCCTACATACAAGTAGCAGACCCATCTTCACTATCAACTAATGAAGATGAGCTGCCCTGGTAGGCCTACATACAAGTAGCAGACCCATCTTCACTATCAACTAATGAAGATGAGCCTGCTGCCCTGGTAGGCCTCAGACCCGGCTCCAGACACAAATTCACGGACGGGCGTGCCATTATTTTTGGGGGGGCACAAATTAAATAAATCTCAACATTATCTTAATTATCTTGCAAATGAGTATTGAATGAATGCATACAGGTCTACACGTTTAACACATTTTATTTGGTATTGAAACAGCATTAATTTAGACTTAATTTTCACTGCGCAGTATGTACACTGAACATTCAACTATTGCGCACAACCACCATAGGCCTATACAGCATATACAAATAGGGTTAATTGTGTTAGCCTAAATCATGAACAACATGGCGATACAAATAAAAACAGGGAGAATAATGTAGACCTTGGCAATAATTAAGCATCTTAATCACAAGTATTAACGTTACATTTTTATTACATTTTGGGTGTTTTTTTTACTGTCTCTCAGCCTCTAACATGGACTACAGGGAGCCAGCATAAAATAGAAGCTCACCGTTAGTAGAGCGGCAGGCGACGCATTGCTGCAGAGTGAAATCTTCTCAAAAGGCTGTCCTTCCACTCCTCCCTGAATTTCTTTGTTAAGTCTTTTTCAAATGCCAACTACATTAAATTGGCCTTTCTTTGATGAAGCATGCTGAGACGATGTTCTGTAAGAATGTTCTTTAGTGTGGAAAAAGAGTTCTCACAGAGTGCAGTGCTTGCACCAAAAGTCAAAGCGTGTTTCAGCGCTGTCATCATGCTCGGCATTGCTTCGAGAGGTTTGTGGAAGTGTTTTAGAACTTTTTTCATTGTCCATTTACCCCCGTCAGGTGGGGATGAGACCTTCATTTGCTCAGTTAGGAACCGGCAAGCCACTGTATATTCCGACTCCACAATGGCTGTATTAGAAAGGTCCAGTAAAGGTTTCACTTTGGACACATCCAAAAAAGTAGAATCCTCCGGGTCGAGAGATTTGAGCGCATCCATTAGCACAGTTGCGCTCCCCAAAACGCTCCTGCACTCCTCCGTGTTTGCCCGACATCAGGGAGGCGCCATCATACACCTGACTGATGATTTTTTGGGGACTCAGTCCTGCTTGTGTTAATTCCTCAATAATTGTGTCAGTCAATGTAGCTGCATCCCCCTTGTCAGTCGTGGAAATGGTCAGAAGACGCTCAGTTGGCTCATACAGGTCATTGACAAAACGCACAATTATGGAAATATTTTCTGTTCCTGTAGATTCTCTAGTTCCATCCACTGTTATAGTGTAAAATGACTCGCCAACCTCTTTCACAATCTGCTCTGTGACCATAGTACTCATAATCAGGCACGGATTTAGAAAGCAGAGGCCCCATGGCACAAAATCTTGGAGGCCCCCCTCCCAGAACTCGTGGCCCAAACTCACACAGTATCTTAAATTTTAGAAACAGTAAAAGGAAGCTGTGGGTTTTTCTTCAGTTTAAAAAAAAACCACTTTCTCCAACTCCATTTCTTTTGATGATCTATAAAACAAAAGACAAAATGGAAATTATCACAGAACAAAATCAACAGAATTTATTTCAATAAAGCAGATTAAAATCTGTGAAGATACAGCCTAATAAGAGTCATGGGGATGCAACAGTATGAAAATTTAACCTCACAGTTATAGTGACCAAAATGATCACTGGCCGGCTGTAGGGGTCCAGTAAGAACTTGAACCTGTCTGACTGAGATTTATTTACAACTCAAACATGAAGTTCGATTTGGTTCTGAAATGTAAGCAAATAATAATGCACATTAATAAACATCTGACTTAGTATGAACATTACCAAAACTAAATGTTATAGCCACCAGCATATAACAAGAAACAATACTAAGAATTACATTAATTTCTCTGTAATAATTAACATAAATGTAACATATTATTGCTCAGCAACACAAACTGAGAATAAGCCACATCTATTACAGCACACATATCCATAACAGAGCAAACATTTGAGCAAACTACCTTTAATAGCTAAGCCTGTGGCTCCACAGCGCTAGGCTGTTTACTGGCATTGCACGTTGCTAAACACAACCTGAATTTCAACACATGGCTGCACAAGTAATATTAAACAATCTCCACATCTATCAGCTATGCAATAAGAAACAACAACAGCAATATTATCAAGGCGATAATATCTCTCTCTCTCTCTCTCTCTCCCTCCAAATGTCTCGTCGTAACATGGGTTAAATTGATCCACATCGCAGCAGAACACTTAAGCTTTAACGTTTACACTGATTTTTCTCTCTCTCACTGTTGCTCCCCTTCACGGAGAAACAGTCTACTAGGTTGGGTACAGCTGCATCACCTCCCCTTCTGGCCACCCTCCTTACTGGCAGTTTATCTGCAGAAGGGACTCTTTACTGCCTGGGACCTTATGCAACAGTCTTTCTTCTGGCCTTTCTCCTTGAAAACACCTCCACGACTTCAGTAAAGTCCAGGTCTCTGACGAGATCTGACTCTATTGCCAGAATTGCCAGAGAGTTCAAGCATTGTTGACTCATCCTTGTTCTCAGTTCATTTTTAATTCTCGCCATGTGGGAAAATGAGCGCTCCCCTTCACAGTTTGTCACTGGCAAAGTGAGAAACATCCTCAAGGCCACGTACACATTGGGGAAGACGGATTGCAGGCCAAGTTCCAACACGGTGTTCAGCATCTTTGATGGCGACTTGTCTTGCTCACACATGAATGATCTGAATTGTATGAGCTCGTTGGCAAAGCTGCTGTTTAGGTCTGATGGATATGCACAGAGTAGTGCATTGGCGTGTTTTGTGACCTCACTGTTGCTCGTTGTTTCTGGCATGAACAAAACTCCAAATATATCCGTCAATCCCTTGTAGGCAGACAGGCGATGATCAAGACAGCTGACCAGTTTGTCTATGACTACATAAAATGTGCCTATTTGGAATTTTTTCCTCCCATCATGTAGGTTGCTTGGATCTTCTTTAGGCTCACTACCTTCATCTCCAAAGGTTTTCCGTTTTCTGCCTCGTTGTAGGTCACACTTGCATGTGTGGAGCACACCTGTTACATTCAGAGCTGCTTTTTCATACATCTCAAACTGATCACGTTGTGTGGAAACAAACGCACGCAATGACTCAAGTAGATTAACTGCTGTCAAAATGTTGATGTCACTTTTTTGTAGCAATTTTGCTTGTTGCTTGAAATCTCTCAAGGATTGTATCCCAGAAAAATGCCATAAATGCAGTTTCTAGATATTTCAACTTAGTGCACAGCACCTCTGCTTCATGTCTGGTGTCTCTTTTTTCCTCATCTGAGCTGGCTATATTTGCAAGTGCCTCCTTTATCTTTGCATAGTTTTTCGATAGAGCTTTGGTGGCATCTGCTCGACAGCTCCATCCTGTACCTGACAGAGATTTCAGTGTCAAACTTATCCCGTCGGTGTTAGAGAGGTGTTGTAGAGGACGGAGGCCCCTGGGCACCGGCCCAATCGGCCCGGTGGTAAATCCGGCCTTGCTCATAATGTCTATGATGTTGTTCTGAATATCATGGCTAGTGTATCTAGCGTTGTGTGGAATAGACTCTGCTATTCTGGCCAAGACAGGATCTTTCCTTAAAGTGTATTCAAACAAGGACAAAAATAGGCCACAGCCATCTCCAGACATACTATCAAAACCATAATTGTCCCCTCTAAAAGGTAGCTGGTTTACTGTAAGGAACTCAATGGCATCAATGATGGCTGACAGGTAGTATCTATTACGTTGCAACTGTTCTGTATTTACCAACGTAGCAATTTCTGTACCCGTCTGAACACGTCTCTCCTTATCTCTCCACATAGCTTCACAGAGCTGGTGTTCTTTTGATGATGCATGTTTGTTAAGTCCTTTCCCAGTCTCGACTGCATGCTTCCAATCGCAAAATCCACTCAGCGTAAAGGTCGAGTCTACAGCAGAGGAGGGTGCTCGGAACTTTCTGCATGGGTAGCAAAATGCAGCGTCTGCCTGGATGGAGTATTCCAGCCAGCCTCTGCTACCATACCAGGCGCTGTTGAAAGTTCTTTTTTTGCTAGAGAACAAGCGTGCAGGAAAAGTTTTCAAGACAATTTGATTTGGTTTCTCAACGCCGAGATCCCCTGGTTCTGCCGCTTGTGATGAAGACCCTTGCTTTGGGTTACAGTGTCGGCCAGCAGCACCGTGGCTAATGCTAGCTTCGGCCGTGACAACTTCAGAACTAACGTTACTCCCTGTACTTTCGCCGTCTTTGTCACTTTAACATTTAACATTAAGGAAACGCCGTATATCCATAGCCTAAATTATCTCTTTAGTTTACATAAAGTTACCTATTCTCTCTTACAAATTCCTGATAGCTTCCTGACATGCAGGCTGCATGTCAATTTCCGTTTTGACAAACCAATCAAATCCATTTACAATTATTTTAATAAAATTAAGAACAAACACCCTTTTATTTTTATCATGATTCATGTATATACAACACAATATATGTTTATTTATTATGGTATATATATGCAAAAAAAAATTGTACAAAACAAAAGGTGTGATTGGTGACAGGCTCGTCAGTTAAAAAAGGGCTCGTCCGTCCAGGGCGGGCACAGCTGACTCTGGGGGCGGGCCCGGCCCCCTAAAGCCCGCCCATAACGCCGGGACTGGTAGGCCTACATACAATTAGCAGACCCATCTTCACTATCAACTAATGAAGATGAGCCTGCTGCCCTGGTAGGACTACATACAAGTAGCAGACCCATCTTCACTATCAACTAATGAAGATGAGCTGCCCTGGTAGGGCTACATACAAGTAGCAGACCCATCTTCACTATCAACTAATGAAGATGAGCCTGCTGCCCTGGTAGGCCTACATACAAGTAGCAGACCCATCTTCACTATCAACTAATGAAGATGAGCCTGCTGCCCTGGTAGGCCTACATACAAGTAGCAGAGCCATCATTTGTGATTGACACCTGTGGCAAACGGCGTTTGTAATTAATTGCATTTTTAAATACTGTCAGGGATAATATAGAATGATGACGGCCCAGTGGTTAGAACCGGTTGGTTCCTGTAGCTGTCAATCAAACTTCTCTAACTGAATTAGTGCCACGCCCACAAAATCCAAAAATCTCTGATGAGAAAATATAAAGCTAACTGCATTTTATCAAATTAAACAGCATATTTTCTTTATCAATATTTGATAGAAGACTAATATAAACGTCAACTTTGACTTCATGAACACATTTGTTTGTTTGGATTTGGGTGACCAGGGACAACGATTCAGGTGATGTTGTTTTGAATATTGTGGAGCCAATCCCAATATTGTGTTATGTAGTGTAGGCCTACCCTATATTTGAGAGTATCACTCGTATGAGAGGGAGATTAAATCGTCTAAACACATAAACTACGTAGGGTTCATGTTTGTCAGGTCAGCCAGTCATTTAACCAGCAGATGGTGCTACGGTGCACCTTTTTCTAGTGTTTCAAAATGGACCTTACATCAAATCAATTGATTTAATATTCTCAAGATGTTTAAATGATTCATGTTGGCCTATACCTTAATTCTACTACTACTTCTTACTAGATAGAGTTGAATGAAACAGAAATAACTGCATAATACAGCAGTGTTGGTATTTAACAAACTGTAGGCCTGGAAACAACTATGTTCATATATTTAGTCAGCACTATTATAGGCCTACAGTTATGAAGGCTATTTGTATAGGACGGCTGTGTTGGTGGTTAAGCTTTTATTTATTAATTAATATAGTGGTGATCATCATTTCTTGTCTATATTGATGCAACAGACACACACACACACACACACACACACACACACACACACACACACACACACACTTTGTCTTAATTCAAATCAGTAAAGTGTACAAAAGTTGTAACATGCTATTCAGTATTCATCAGCTTAAACTTAAAGAAATAGACTATTAATAATAGATTATTATTGTGTTATCTAAATGTATCCTTTAAACATTTCGACATGAATGCAACTGTTGATGTTATAGCATTAAAGGTTATAAAAGGCGTTGAGGAGAAAAAAGACAGTGAACAGTACAGTATATGTAATGTACGTTGTACGTGTTGACGCTGAGTGAACTGTCTCTCCGCCCCCACGGGCCACGCCCCCCACGGGCCACGCCCCCTCTCGCCGTATGAACCAGGTATGTCGCATTAGTCGTTCACCTCGTCCGACCCGGAAGTAGACTCTGTTCATCACAGTACGATTTGGGCTGAGAACACTCAGCTGGGGGAGGGGTTATCCCCATGGTTACGACCCACGGCCACTTTGTGATGCTCTTTTTTTTTACAGTCGCTGAGTGGGAGCGTCATCATGAGCGATGTTGGATATGAAACGCACCACACACCGTGGCCTTATCCTACAAGTGTCCGAGAAGCTTCATGAACCTTCTCGGACCCCAACAATAACCGCTCCCCAGATGGAGCTGACGTTGTGACGTCACGGGGCCTCCCAAAGGGCCCGTAGACATCCCGGAAAGAACCGGACCGGAGTTCAGAGCAGCGTGGAACGGGTTTCTTTCTGCATTATGTGATTATTCTAGTAACGTTGACTAAAGAGCATAGGTTACTAAGTTTAAGATCATACAAGACATACTAAGACGGAACAAGATAAGTGTTTATATTGGTAATGATAAGAATTGTAGGTAATATAATTATATAGAATAATGAGCACTGTCAATAAAATCGTATTTATAACAGCCTACTTTTATATATAAGAAGTATATATGTAAAGTAATAAGTCAAGTGTAAGTAAAAGTAGTCATCAGATAATGACTTGACGAAGAGTAAGAAAGTATCTAGTGAAAAGACTACTCAAGTACCGAGTTACTTCATACCAAATGATTTATTGTTGTAATAAGCAGAGCAAGATGAACGTAAATAGACAAAATTACATTAAATATGCTTGTCCAATAGACATTAACAAAATATAAAATAGCATGTATCCCTTCAAATAAAACACGACACATTACATCTTTAGAAAATAACATGAATGAAGGCAAATACAACCACAATAAATCTCTCTTTCCTCCATTTTGTATTCACAAATAGACGAAAGGTGAAAAGTATGTTGCATTAAAACTACTGTTAAAAGTAATTATTCAAAAAGTTACTGAAGTAAATGAAAGAGTAAATATAACCTCTGTGTGTATTTATGTGTGTGTACTATGTGCGTGCACTATGTGTGTGTGTGTGTGCGTGTGTACTATGTATGTGTGTGTGTGTTTGTGTGTATGTGTGTGTTTGCACTGTGTGTGTGTCTGTGTACTATGTGAATGTGTATGTAGGTGTGTGTGTGTGTGTGTGTGTGTGTGTATAATACTGTGTGCCCGGGTGTGTGTTTTCATTTTTTCTACAACTGACACAGAGACACTGAGGCACCACCCCATAACCTGAACGCAGGGTGGAGGTCCTCCTGGGTGAAGGTGGACTGGAAGGTGTGGATGTGTGTCAGTGTGTCTGAGGACCCTCCTACATCTGGGGACACTCTGTAGAAGGACAGAGTGCCAGCAGGCCGGTCCAGATACACTCCTACTCTGTTAGAGTCAGGGGATGGGGAATATATGTTTTTTGTACTATCGTTGTACACGGCAGTGTAACCACCTTGATCAAGACAATAAAGATTCCAGGACTTGTTGTTCCCTCCAAGCCTGCTGTCACCACCCCCTCCTCTCCTTGTGATTCCTCTGTATGTCACTCCTATAGCAACTTCTCTTTCCCACTCCACCTCCCAGTAACAGTGGCCAGTCAGACCCTCTCTACACAACACCTGGTACCAGTAGTCAAATCTCTCTGGGTGATCAGGATACGACTGGTCCTCTCTAACCCACGTCACCTTTCTGTTGTCCTCAGACAGAGAGAGTCGTCTGTGGGCTGTGTTTGGGTCCAGTGTGAGTTCACAGGCATCTGATGGGAGAACAAGACATGATTAGCTGCTGAACCATTCTTCATTATCATCATCATCACTAATACTGTTCTCTTGCATACTTCTTATTGCTGTCCTTTTTCACATGCCATCTACTCTACAAACTAACATAGAAAGACAAATTAATATCGTATGATAGGTACTATAGTGGACTAGTGTGCTAAAGCTTTAGAAATGATAGTGCACCTTTTTTTTTAAGATAATTAAAGTTTAAGTTAATTGGAAATCCCATGTCTGTGAGAGTGGCTGTCCCAGTCATAACAATGAAACCAAGGAAAATGTATAAACTGCATTAACTCCCCCAATATTTACACGACATACACATATTATAGATCAATATGTTCAGCATTATGAGCTTATTAGTCTTATGAAATATCTAAGCAATACCTGTAATACCTTTCAAGATATTAAACTTTTGGATTTCCCAATACACATACATTGCACTCAACCTTCAAAGGGACACCTGTGTGAACAACAGACTGAACAAGCTGAGCTCACATACAGGCTGGAAATTAACTGTTGGAGCCATAGAACTGGTTCATACATACTATATATACATAGACATGTACTCATACATACATGTACATACTATATATACATAGACATGTACTCATACATACACGTACATACTATATACACATAGACATGTACTCATACATACCATATATACATAGACATGTACTCATACATACTATATATACATAGACATGTACTCATACATACTATATATACATAGACATGTACTCATACATACAGGTACATACTATATATACATAGACATGTACTCATACATACACGTACATACTATATATACATAGACATGTACTCATACAGACACATACATACTATATATACATAGACATGTACTCATACATACACGTACTTACTATATATACATAGACATGTACTCATACATACACGTACATACTATATATACATAGACATATACTCATACATACTATATATACATAGACATGTACTCATACATACAGGTACATACTATATATACATAGACATGTACTCATACATACACGTACATACTATATATACATAGACATGTACTCATACAGACACATACATACTATATATACATAGACATGTACTCATACAGACACATACATACTATATATACATAGACATGTACTCATACATACACGTACTTACTATATATACATAGACATGTACTCATACATACACGTACATACTATAAATCCATACATATACATAGGTACACATACGTACACAAAGATACACATAGATATACATAAATACACATACGTATACATAGGTACACATACATACGTATACATAGGTACACATACATACGTATACATAAGTACACATACATACGTATACATAGGTACACATACATACGTATACATAGGTACACATACATACGTATACATAGGTACACAGACATACGTATACATAGGTACACAGACATACGTATACATAGGTACACACACACTGTGGTAACCCGGCTCCAGCACATCGCCCCAGGCGGCCCAGGGGCCACCGCTCTCCCCCAGCAGTGGCCCGCATTAGCGCTGGCCACGTGAGTGTGTGTTGCAGAAGAGAGGACGCACCCCGACGATCACGGAACAAGCCTTTGAAGGATGTGTACGCTGCTTGAGGACGTTTCCCCCCTGCGCTAGACGGGAGCTGCCCTGGGGGGATCGACTACTGGCTGTCTAGCCCCCCCTACGTTGGGTTGGATTAACTCCTCGGAGACGGAGTGAAGCTTCACCACCGAGTGACTTTTGTGTTTATGTTGCGTATCACCGGAGGAGACCGGTGTACGGGAACTTTACCGGAGGTTTCTCCGTGGAGGCGGAGCCTAAACCTTTTTCTTTGTTCTGTTTGGCAGAGCCCAGGGCTTGTTACGTTTCTGTTTAGAAAATGACCACTTAGGCTTAAAGAGACCTTTGACTTGTGGAAGGCAGGCCACACACAGAGCTGGGTTACCACAATACATCAACAACAATGTTATGAATACATCAACAACAATGTTATGAATACATCAATAACAATGTTATGAATACATCAACAACAATGTTATGAATATATCAACAACAATGTTATGAATACATCAACAACAATGTTATGAATACATCAACAACAATGTTATGAATACATCAACAACAATGTTAGGAATACATTAACAACGACGTTATGAATATATCACCAACAATGTTATAAATATATCAACAACAATGTTATGAAAATATCAACAATGTTATGAATATATCAACAACAATGTTATGAATAAATCAACAACAATGCTATGTATACATCAACAACAATGTTATGAATATATCAACAACATTGTTATGAATACATCAACAACAATGTTATGAATATATCAACAACAATGTTAGGAATACATCAACAACGCTGTTATGAATATATCACCAACAATGTTATGAATACATCAACAACAACGTTATGAATACATCAACAACAATGCTATGTATACATCAACAACAATGTTATGAACATATCAACAACAATGTTATAAATATATCAACAATGTTGTTATGAATACATCAACAACAAACATCTCTCTTTGGATCCAGATCTTACCAACAACGAGCAGCTCTGCGGTGTGATTGGCCGAGCCAGCGCTGTTGGTCGCCATGCAGCAGACCGTGTTCACACCATACTTCACACCTCTGACGAAGAGGAACCCCCTCTCCACCCAGGCCGCAGGCTCTGATTGGTTGTCTGTGTTGTCCCTCTCCAGGGGCCTGCCGTTGTGTAGCCACTCGACGGTGGGCTCCGGAGTGCCGCCGGCATCGCAGGAGAATTGGGCCGTGTGGCCCACGGGCAACACCTTGGTAGAGGAGTTGAACTCTGTGATGCTGGGGGCCTCCTCCTTCGCGGGCTTCACTGAACCAGAAGAAAGCAGGACGAGATGAGTGAACGTTGTACAACACGTATCTAGAGATGCACCATCAAAACACTCCCTTCACTCTCTCTCATACCTGTCCACTAGAGGGCGACCAAGAAGATTCAGACCCAGTTTTCTCGCCTGCCTTTTCATGCATGATTGAATTTCACAGCAGTATCTACAAAGATTTCCCAGGGAGGGGAAGACACTCCAGCTCAGAGATAAATGAGTCGGGGGCGGAGCTTGTGGAGGAGAACGCAAAACCTTTAACCAGCTCAAATTGAAACTAGTGCAAGCAAACGCAGAAAAAGGCAAATTATTAAAACTATGCGGGTGATTTACAACCGGTTAGTTAAAATCAGTATCTATATCTAAGCAATACTTGTAATATATTCCAAGATTATAAACTTTTGGACTTCCTAATCCACATACATTGCACTCAACCTTCAAAGGGACACCTGTGTGAACAACAGACTGAACAAGCTGAGCTCACATACAGGCTGGAAATTAACTGTTGGAGCCATAGAACTGGTTCATACATACTATATGTACATAGACATGTACTTATACATACACGTACATACTATATATACATAGACATGTACTCATACATACTATATATACATAGACATGTACTCATACATACACGTACATACTATATATACATAGACATGTACTCATACATACACGTACGTACATACTATATATACATAGACATGTACTCATACATACTAGAAATACATATACATGTACTCATACATACACGTACATACTATATATACATAGACATGTACTCATACATACATGTACATGCTATACAGTATATACGTAGGTACACACACACTGTGGTAACCCGGCTCCAGCACATCGCCCCAGGCGGCCCAGGGGCCACCGTTCTACCCCAGCTGGGCCCCGCATTAGCGCTGGCCCCATTGTGCTGAAACACCTGGAGGAGGAGGAGGAGGAGGAGCGCGAGCAGACACGGGACTCGGGGTGAGTTGTGTCAAGAGGCTTTTGCAAAACGTGAGTGTGTGTTGCAGAAGAGAGGACGCACCCCGACGATCACGGAACAAGCCTTTGAAGGATGTGTACGCTGCTTGAGGACGTTTCCCCCCTGCGCTAGACGGGAGCTGCCCTGGGGGGATCGACTACTGGCTGTCTAGCCCCCCCTACGTTGGGTTGGATTAACTCCTCGGAGACGGAGTGAAGCTTCACCACCGAGTGACTTTTGTGTTTATGTTGCGTATCACCGGAGGAGACCGGTGTACGGGAACTTTACCGGAGGTTTCTCCGTGGAGGCGGAGCCTAAACCTTTTTCTTTGTTCTGTTTGGCAGAGCACAGGGCTTGTTACGTTTCTGTTTAGAAAATGACCACTTAGGCTTAAAGAGACCTTTGACTTGTGGAAGGCAGGCCACACACAGAGCTGGGTTACCACAATACATCAACAACAATGTTATGAATATATCAACAACAATGTTATGAATACATCAACAACAATGTTATGAATACATCAACAACAATGTTATGAATATATCAACAACAATGTTATGAATATATCCAGAACAAACATCTCTCATTGGATCCAGATCTTACCAACAACAAGCAGCTCTGCGGTGTGATTGGCCGAGCCAGCGCTGTTGGTCGCCATGCAGCAGACCGTGTTCACACCATACTTCACACCTCTGACGAAGAGGAACCCCCTCTCCACCCAGGCCGCAGGCTCTGATTGGTTGTCTGTGCTGTCCCTCTCCAGGGGCCTGCCGTTGTGTAGCCACTCGACGGTGGGCTCCGGCGTGCCGCCGGCATCGCAGGAGAATTGGGCCGTGTGGCCCACGGGCAACACCTTGGTAGAGGAGTGGAACTCTGTGATGCTGGGGGCCTCCTCCTTCGCGGGCATTACTGAACCAGAAGAAACCAGGACGAGATGAGTGAACGTTGTACAACACGTATCTAGAGATGCACCATCAAAACACTCCCTTCACTCTCTCGTAATACCTGTCCACTAGAGGGCGACCCAGAAGATTCAGACCCAGTTTTCTCGCCTGCCTTTTCATACATGATTGAAAATCACAGCAGTATCTACAAAGATTTCACAGGGAGGGGAAGACACTCCAGCTCAGAGATAAACGAGTCAGGGGCGGAGCTTGTGGAGGAGAACGCAAAACCTTTAACCAGCTCAAATTGAAACTAGTGCAAGCAAACGCAGAAAAAGGCAAATTTTTTAAAATATGTGGGATATTTGTGGCCGGTTAGTTAAAATCAGCTTCTTAATTTCTTGCCATCACCTAGTTCTTGTATGCCATCCTAATTATTTAGTTCAAGTTTGGTGTTGCATATCTTTTAAAGCCATTATAGCCTGTCCTACGTGATTTTTTTCAGAATATCTTATGTGTTGGACAGAATATTGTATTTACATTACATGCACATTGTATTCTCTGTTATTTTACAATAGGATGCATGTTTTATTATAGCCTAATCTGCGCCTGTTATATTCTTTATTTATGTTCACATGCAAAGGCCTCTTTATTTTGTAATATTTCATCTGTTCTGTGTTTTGTTCAAATAACGGTTTGCCTAAATAAGGAAATAATGCAGTTAGTTGATTGGTGCTTTAATCCAAATGGATTACCGATAAAAGGCTGGTCTCATGTGCTGAAAAAGATGGCAACAATTTAAGCAAATTATATTATTGAATAACAGCTTGAAATGAATAATGAATACACTAACACTACTTTCGCCTCATGGGGCACCATTTTATAATAGTGGGGGGGAAGCGGACGCGGGGGTCATTTTCTCTAGTTTACAAACGGCGGTCTGAGTAGTGGTCGGGTGCAGTTAAGGCAAGATGAGGATTCAGGTGAGAAAATACCTCAACCCTGCATCACTAGGAGACACAGACCCTGATCAGAGGTAAACACATCCAACCACCTTTCCATTCATAAAGAGTATTTATACTGTATCTACTGCACAGAGAATAGAAAGGAGGAACCATTCTCAACTCATGAACACAAACAAAGTCTACGGACCCTCTTTGTTCAGGTCAGCTTCCGGATGTTCCAGGACTAAGACCTTCTCACAGATCCAGTAGTGCAGTCTGTCACACGGTTCTTGAGACAAGTTGCCATCCCATGCTACACAGTGTTCTGCTCCACCGTCATCGTGTGGTTCACCTTGTCTCCAACTGAGAACCACAAGGAATACAAAGTTGAGCCCAGTGTTGAGGTGATGTCACTCTGTCACTCTCAGAGAAGAGATGCTGCTGAATAGAGTCATCAGCCTTACCTTGAAGTCATGTGGGTACCATCCACCCACTTGAAGATCCCCTTCGTGTCTCGATCACTCAGTCCAATCCAGGTAGGACCCATCAATCTGCTGACAAACCCCTGTTTCCAATAGTAATAGCATCTGTTGTCATGACAACACAGCTGACTGAATGAAAAATGTACCCCACACACACACATACACACACACACCTGTTCTTCTCTGCTGTTGATAACTACCAGGTCTGCGTTTCTTTGCAGACAGTCTTCTCTACTGTCTGTCCAGCTCTTCTCAGTAGTAGAAATAAAGTAGAGACTCTGGTCGAAAAACAGCCAGCCCAGAAGGGCTAAATCATCTGTTGAATGTAAAAGAAAATCCTTAACAAACAGAACTGCTAATCTTACTGTCTTCATTACTTGTGACAC
>JACYXH010000708.1:370000-376529 GCA_026745465.1 Lota lota
TGCCATCACTCACACTCGCATGCAACCACACACACAAACAACATTATTTCTCATTTAATATAAAGACATTTAGAGGTATAATATAGCAGATAGCGTAGTGGACATGTCCAGGAGTCCACTACAGATTTATATTCATATTTATACAACTCAACTCAGCACACTATGGGAACGGCAGAATTATTGTGTTTTGCTGAAGTTGTCTATGTGTGTGTGTGTGTGTGTGTGTGTTGTGTGTGTGTGTGTGTGTGTGTGTTGTGTGTGTGTGTGTGTGGTCTAAAAGGCAGTTATATTTAAGGCTTTAAATGATGCTTATCATTTGTGTGAAGACTATCTGTTCTACTAACGTCATCATAGACAGCGGCTCAGGGTTACATATATAAAGAATACATAGATATGTCATGTTGTTTTACTTTAATTCATTCTAACATTCATAATTAACATCCACACAAACCAGTTTTATGTTGAACCTCATTCATTCATGTTTCTATTATTTTGACCTCAGTTGTGTTCCTTTCATTGGTTCTCCACTACCTGTTTTATTATTTATAATAAATAAATAAAAAACATTTTTGTGAAAACTCTGTGTTCTTGTTTTCTGCATTCATTTAAAGTAAAATATTTATAAGCCAGGGCAACATGTCTGTATTTGGAGGGATGGCTCTGTTGGGGAAACTCCCCGGCCGTCCGAGGAGAGAGAGAGAGAGAGAGAGAGAGAGAGAGACAGAGAGAGAGAGAGAGAGAGAGAGAGACAGAGAGAGAGAGAGAGAGAGAGAGAGAGAGAGAGAGAGAGAGAGAGAGACAGTGAGAGAGAGAGAGAGAGAGAGAGAGAGAGAGAGAGAGAGAAAGAGAGAGAGAGAGTGACATTGGCCAGTCAGAGCCTCTCTACACAACACCTGGTCCCAGGAGTCAAATCTCTCTGGGTGATCAGGATACGACTGCTCCTCTCTAACCCACGTCACCTTCCTGTTGTCCTCAGACAGAGAGAGGTGTCTGTGGGCTGTGTTTGGGTCCAGTGTGAGTTCATAGGCATCTGACGGGAGAACAAGACATGATTAGCCTGCTAAATCTTTATTGTTGTTGTTGTTGTTGTTAATGACAAACAATAAACAGTAATAATAGTATTGTAGTTAAAATGTAATGTGAAATACATGCATCATTACAGTCATGATTGTTAGGTTGTTATGTCTAATATAATAAACTGAATTAAATAATAAAAATAGCATTAATAATAAAATAACAATTATTTTATATCATGTTCTGAATATGAAATGCATGTATAATTACTATGATTAATAATGTCAGTATTTCATCACTATTATGTTCTTATGTCTCATATAATGATACTATTAAATAGTAAGACTAATAGTTCTATAATCTTCATTTCAAATATAAATAACTATGGAAAATATTTAAAATATTAGGCCTAATAATGAGGGTATAATAAAGAAACTACCTTTTCTAATGGAATATGAAATACACAAATAATAACTATTAAGAATGTCTGTATTATTGTGATATGATTATGTCAAACAATACTAATACTAATTATCATAATTACTCAATGATGAGAGAATAACATTACATTTTACAAAAGTATGATTAATTATGATGGTTAACAATATTAATAAACTGTTGCTGTCAGACCACTTTTATTAAAAGTAAGATATGCATAAGCCAGGGCAACATGTTTGTATTTGGCTGTATGGCTCTGTTGGGTAAACTGGTATAGATCTCACAGAATGTTTCCTCACACCCAGTAACTTATGTATCTTCTGATCATGCATTTCATTCTGCACCGCTGCCTCTCCAGATATGTATAGCTACAGGACGCTACACCGTGAGTCTTATCTGTGATCTGTGGTTGTGTGGCGTGTGTGTGCATAGTCTTGTGTTTCTTTTTTTCATGTCATCAGAATAATTATTGAATGTATTTGTGCAATATGTTCTCGGCCAGGGCCACACGTCCCATCAGGTCAATCAGTTTAGAACGCCCTTGACCACAGATCTGAAGGGCTTCACAGGCCGCGTTATAGAGATGAGGAGAGAGAGAGAGACAGTGAGCTTGACCACAGATCTGAAGGGCTTCACAGGCCGCGTTATAGAGATGAGGAGAGAGAGAAAGACAGTGAGCTTGACCACAGATCTGAAGGGCTTCACAGGCCGCGTTATAGAGATGAGGAGAGAGAGAGAGACAGTGAGCTTGACCACAGATCTGAAGGGCTTCACAGGCCGCGTTATAGAGATGAGGAGAGAGAGAGAGACAGTGAGCTTGACCACAGATCTGAAGGGCTTCACAGGCCGCGTTATAGAGATGAGGAGAGAGAGAGAGACAGTGAGCTTGACCACAGATCTGAAGGGCTTCACAGGCCGCTTTATAGAGATGAGGAAAGAGAGAGCTGCGGAAGGAGAGGGGGAGAGAGAACTGAGGAAAGAGAGAGAGGGGGAGAGAGAGACAGAGAAAGACAGCGAGAGAGCTGAAGAAAGAGAGAGGGGGAGAGGGAGAGAGAGACAGAGAGCTGAGGAAAGAGAGAGACAGAGAGATAGAGACAGCGAGAGTGCTGAGGAAAGAGAGAGGGTGAGAAAGAGAGGGAGATAGAGACAGAGAGAGACAGCGATAGAGTTGAGGAAAGAGAGAGAGACAGAGAGACAGCGAGAGCGCTGAGGAAAGAGAGATAGAGAGAGACAGACAGAGAGAGACAAGTGAGGAAGGAGAGGGGGAGAGTGCTGAGGAAGGGGAGGGAGAGAGAGCTGTGAGGAAAGAGAGAGACAGAGAGATGAGGAAAGAGAGACTTAGAGAGACAAAAAGAGAGCTAAGGAAAGACAGAGAGATAGAGAGAGACAGAATGAGAGCTGAGGAAAGAGAGAGAGACAGAGAGAGAGACAGCGAGAGGGCTGAGAAAGGAGAGGAGGAGAGAGCTGAGGAAGAAGAGGGGGCGAGAGCTTAGGAAGGAGAGAGCTGAGGAAAGAGAGAGCTGAGGAAAGAGAGAGACAAAAAGAGAGATCTGAGCAAAGAGAGAGAGACAGAGAGAGAGCTGAGGAAAGAGAGATAGAGAGAGTATAAAGACTCTAGGACTTGTTGTTCCATCTAAGGCTGTCATCACCCCCTCCTCTCCTTGTGATTCCTCTGTATGTCACTCCTATACCAACACCTCCTTCCCTCTCTACCTCCCAGTAACAGCGGCCAGTCAGACCCTCTCCACACAACACCTGGTACCAGTAGTCAAATCTCTCTAGAATATAGTAAATAGCATAGTGGACATGTCTGGGAGTCACTACGGAGTTCTATTCATAATTATATAACTTAACTCAGCACACTATGAGAACAGCAGAATTAGTGTGTTTTGCTGACGTTGTCTATGTGTGTGTGTGTGTGTGTGTGTGTGTCTGTGGTCTAAAAGGCAGTTCTATTTAAAGCTTTAAATGATGCTTATCATTTGTGTGAAGACTATCTGTTCTACTAACGTCATCATAGACAGTGGCTCAGGGTTACATATATAAAGAATACATAGATGTGTCATGTTGTTTTACTTTTATTCATTCTAACATACATAATTAACATCCACACAAACCAGTTTTATGTTGAACCTCGTTCATTCATGTTTCTATTATTTTGACCTTAGTTGTGTTTCTTTCATTGGTTCTCCACTACCTGTTTTATTATTTATAAAAAATTAATAAAACACCTTTTTGTGTTCCTGTTTTCTGCGTTCATTTCAAGTAAAATATTTATAAGGCAGGGCAACACGTCTGTATTTGGCGGGATGGCTCTGTTGGGGAAACTCCCCGGCCGTCCGGAGAGAGAGAGAGAGAGAGAGAGAGAGAGAGAGAGAGAGAGAGAGAGAGAGAGAGACAGTGGCCAGTCAGACCCTCTCTACACAACACCTGGGGATAGGAGTCAAATCTCTCTGGGTGATCAGGATACGACTGGTCCTCTCTAACCCACGTCACCTTTCTGTTGTCCTCAGACAGAGAGAGGTGTCTGTGGGCTGTGTTTGGGTCCAGTGTGAGTTCACAGGCATCTGATGGGAGAACAAGACATGATTAGGCTGCTAAATCTTTACTGTTGTTGTTAATGATAAACAATAAACAGTAATAATAGTATTGTAGTTAAAATGTAATATTAAATACATGCATCATTACAGTCATGATTATTAGGTTGTTATGTCTAATATAATAAACTGAATTAAATAATAAAAATAGCATTAATAATAAAATAACAATTATTTTATATCATGTTCTGAATATGAAATGCATATATAATTACTATGATTAATAATGTTAGTATTAGCATCATTATTATGTTCTTATGTCTCATATAATGAAACTATTAAATAGTAATACCAATAGTTCTATAATCTTCATTTCAAATATAAATAACTATGGAAAATATTTAAAATAATAGGCCTAATAATGAGGCTATAATAAAGAAACTACTTTTTCTAATGGAATATGAAATACACACATAATAACTATTAATAATATCTGTATTATTGTGATATGATTATGTCAAACAATACTAATACTAATTATCATAGTTACTCAATAATAATATAATAATAATACCTATTACATGTTACAAAAGTATGATTAATTATGATGGTAAACAATATTAATAAACTCTGTGTTGCTGTCAGACCACTTTCAATAAAAGTAAAATATTCATAAACCAGGGCAACATGTTTGTATTTGGCTGTATGGCTCTGTTGGGTAAACTGGTTGTGGGAGTGTGTGTGGATGGTGGCTGGTTTAAGCAGCCCCACCCAGCCCCAGAGTCCAATCAGTCTGACTCGGGCCAGGTGAGGCTGCTTAAACCAGCCACCATCCACACACACTCCCACACTGGTATAGATCTCACAGGCTGTTTTCTCACACCCAGTAACTTATTTATCTTCTGATCATGCATTTCATTCTGCACCGCTGCATCTCCAGATATGTATAGCTACAGGACGCTACACCGTGAGTCTTATCTGTGATCTGTGGTTGTGTGGCATGTGTGTGTGTGCGTAGTCTTGTGTTTTTTTTCCATGTCATCAGAATAATTATTGAATGTATTTGTGCAATATGTTCTCAATAACACGTCTGTATTTGGCGGGATGACTCTGTTGGGGAAACTCCCCGGCCGTCCGAGCAGCCATGCAACACCATATCCCATCAGGTCAATCAGTTTAGAACACCCTTGACCACAGATCTGAAGGGCTTCACAGGCCGCGTTATAGAGATGAGGAGAGAGAGAGAGACAGTGAGCTTGACCACAGATCTGAAGGGCTTCACAGGCCGCGTTATAGAGATGAGGAGAGAGAGAGAGACAGTGAGCTTGACCACAGATCTGAAGGGCTTCACAGGCCGCGTTATAGAGATGAGGAGAGAGAGAGAGCTGAGGAAGGAGAGGGGGAGAGAGGACTGAGGAAAGAGAGAGAGGGGGAGAGGGAGAGAGTTAGACGGAGAGCTGAGGAGAGAGACAGAGAGAGCTGAGGATAGAGAGAGGTGAGGAAAGAGAGATAGATAGAGAGAGAGACAGCTAGAGAGCTGAGGAAAGATAGAAAGAGAGAGCTGAGGAAGGAGAGGGGGAGAGAGAGCTGAGGAAAGAGAGAGAGACAGGGAGATGAGGAGTGAGAGAAAGAGACATAGAGCTGAGGAGAGAGAAAGAGAGAGCTGAGGAGAGAGACTGCGAGAGCGGAAGAAAGAGAAAAAAACAGAAAGAGACTAAATCTGACAAAGAGAGAATTCCACATTTATTTATTAAATGCCACATTTATTTATTTAATGCTACATTTATTTAATAGTGCCACATTTATTTATTCCAGGGGACTTTTATTTCATAATGCCACATTTATTCATTTAATGCAGTCTTTCTCAAATAGTGGGGCGCGCCCCCCTGGGGGGGCGCGGAGCGATGCCAGGGGGGGCGCTTGTGACCCCGGGGAACATGCTTTTTTTTTGCCGCAGGGAGAAGGTTTTTTTTGCACCGAACAAGAGCACACAGCACATAGCAGGAGATATGAAGTACAGAGAACAAACTCTTAAGAGACGCCATGGAAAAATATTTAACAGGGATGAAAAGAAAGGCGGAGAGAGACGGAGATAATGAGACAAACGTAAGTCTCCCGAAAGCTAAGACGAGGAAATATGACGAAGCGTATGTAGCGCTTGGCTTCACTGTGACTACGGTGGGAGACGAGGAAAGACCGGTATGTTTACTGTGTCTAAAAATGTTGGCAGCGGACAGTATGAAGCCAAATAAATTAAGGCGTCACTTAAAGACATTACACCCCAATCACGCTGATAAGCCGCTTGAGTTTTTTCAGCGAAAACCTGCCGAATATTGCCAACAATCGTCCCGCTTTGTGAATGCTACTTCAGTAAACCAGCGAGCACTGTTAGCATCATATAAGGTGGCGTACCAAATTCCTCAGTGCAAAAAAAAAACACTCCATAGCAGAGGAGCTGATACTGCCTGCAGCATTAGACATGGTCTTTGTCATGCTGGATGACGCAAGTGCTGCAAAAATAAAAACTATCCCTCTGTCCA